>PVKE010012812.1:0-37569 GCA_004027555.1 Craseonycteris thonglongyai
TTTTATCTTCAGTGCATATTTATTTCTATTTTACTTTTGACAGATAGAGAGAGAGACAGAGACAGAGACAGCTAGAGAACCGAACTGTGGGAACTCCCCAGTTCAGCATGTGGGTCCTGCCTGGGCCAGAGCCGGGATTCGATCCTCGGTCCTCGTGGCCTCAAAGCGAGCGCTCAACCCGCTGAGCCGTCCCGGCTTTTCCCAACACTCTTTTTTCTTGCTTGCAAAGTTTCTGTTGATAAATCCACTGATAGTCTTATTGGAGCTCCCTTGTAAGTAAGTAGTTGTCTTTCTCTTGCTGCTTGTAGAATTCTCACTTTGTCTTTAACCTTTGCCATTTTAATTATGATGTGTCTTGACATGGGCCTGATTGGTTTCATCTTGATTAGGATTCTGTATGCTTCCTTCACCAGGTTAAGAAAGTTTTCAGTCATTATTTTTTCAGATATTATAGATTCTTGGTACTTTGTTCCCTCTCTTCTTCTTCTGGTATGCCTATGATCCTAATGTTGTTATGCCTGATGTTGTTTCAGCAATCTCTCAGGCTATCCTCATTTTTTTTTTTTTTTTTTTAATTCTTTTTTCTTTTTGCCCTTCCAATTGGGTCTTTTCTGCTACCTTGTCTTCCAGATCACTGATTCAGTTTTCTGCTTCACCTAACTTGCTGTTGATTCCTTCTAGTGTAGTCATCATTACAATTATTGTATTCTTTATTTCTGGTTGGTTGTTTTTTATGGTTTCTATGTCCTTCCTTCTGGTTGCTATCTCTTTGTTATAGTTTTCACTAAGTTCCTTAAGCATTCTTATAACCTATATTTTACACTTTCTCTGTCTGGTAGGTTGATTGCCTCCATTTCATTTAGCTCTATTTTGGAAGGTTTCTCTTATTCCTTTATTTGGGATGTGTTTCTCTATTTACTCCTTCTGGCTGCCTCTATATTTGCTTCTGGGTAGTAGGTAGACCTCTTGTCTCTAAGTCATTGCTTGGTGGCCTTATGTAGTATTTATCATGTGTAGTCCAAAGGTGCAATCTCTCTGATCTCCTTTGCATGTGATCTAGAAGTGTCCCTTGAGTGTGTTGTGTTCTTCAATTGTAATTGAGCAGTAAACCACTCTGCACACTGTTAGCTGCCTGGGGGTCAGGAGTGGGGGTGGGGGGAAGGGTGGCAGAGCAGAACTGAAAGCTCCCTGGACTCCAGCAAACAGCCATTTCTGCTGAGGTCTGCATACAAGTCTTCCCTTGTTAATAGGGTGAGGCCAATCACTCAGCCACCTAGAGTGCCTCCATGTTAGCAGGTCAAGTATCTAGGGGGCCTGTGTTCACTTTGAAAAAGAAAAAACAAACAAACAAACATGTAAATAGTGCCTGCCCTGAGAGCTCTGCTCTCTGCCACTCACAGCACACCATTAACTGCCCCGGAGGTAAGGGGTCAGTAGCAGAGCAGCACCGAAAGTTCCCCAGGCAGCCTCGGACAGCCACTCCTGCAAAGGACTGCAAGAAAATCTGCCCCCACAAGTAGGTGGGGTTGATCATTCAGCTGCCCAGAGTTCCTCCATGTGGACAGGGCAACACTTCAGGGTCCCTGTGTGTTCTTTGAGATAGTAGAAAAAATAATAAAATAATAATAATATCAAAAACTAAAAATGAGAAAAAAATAAAGAAATAAAATTAAAAATATAGAAAATATTAGGGTTAGGGTTAAAAACACATAGAAAGTAAAATAAAAATAAATAAAAACAAAAATTAAACGTAAAAAATAAAAAGTTAACAGAATTAATAAATAAATTTTTAAAAATAAAATAAATCCTTTTAAAAAGGTTAAAAAAAAAGCAAAAGAAAAAGGTAACATTAAAAATATTTTGTGTAAGCCTTTGGTAGAAGCAAAAAGTCCTGTGAGCCCCCCAGTTTGCCACTTACAGTTCACTTTGAGGTGCCCCGAAGGAGCAGCAGAAAGGCACCAAAAGCTCCCTGGGGAGTCGCAGGCAGCTGCTCCTGCAAAACTCTGCAAGAAGGTCTTCCCCTACTAGTAGGGCGAAGCCAATCGCTCAGCCGCCCAGGGTTCCTCCGGTTGGACAGGGCACATCTCCGGTGTGCCTGAGCACACTTTGAAAGAGAAAGGAAAAAAAAGTAGAAAAAATAATGGCAATATTAATGAAATAAAAATGTATTTAAAACAATTTCAGGTGAAGCCGGGATGGCTCAGTGGATTAAGCACTCGCTTTGCAGCCCCGGGGACCGAGGATGGAATCCCGGCCCATGGGGCCCATATGCTGAACTGGGGAGCTCCCCCAGTTCAGTTCTCACTGGGGTGAGACCCCGGCCCAGTTCCTGCCCTGTGCAGCCCCGCCCACCTGTGGAATGAAACTATGTGGAAAAACCAGTGATATGCAACTATGGAGACTGTTCTGGTCACACACACACACACACACACACACACACCCCGCCCCTCCACACACACACTTCTCTCTGTATCTCTCTCTCTCTCTCTCTCACTCACTGTCAGAAACAGTAAAAATAAATCTTCAAAAAAAATTTTTTTCAAGTAATAATAGAAAATTAAACAAAAGAGAAAGGTAAATTTTAAAAAGAAAAATAAGTAAGTAGTTCCTTGAGAGCCCAGCCGTTTCCCGCTCATCGCTTACTTTTAGCTGCCTGTGGGCGGGGGCGGCAGAGAAGCACTGAAATCTCCTCCAGGAGCCACAGAGAGCCTTGCCTGCCTAGGATTGTAAAAAAGAAAAAACCCTGCCCCTGCTGGTCGGGTGAGGCGGATAACTCCGCACCTTGGTGGTTCCTCTACTGGACACCAGGTGACCGTGGCAAGCGCTGAGGTTTGTGCACACACCTTATAAGAAAGTGTCTGGATTTCCAGCCGACTTCTGTCTTACCAGTATAGACAGAATTCTCGCTGATTTTCACTGCCGGATGTAATGGGAATTTTTCTTCTCTGAATAGGGCTCCCAGGCTGGGAAGCCCAGTGTGGGGCTAGCACCCCTTGCTCTTCTGCGGGAACATTTCCCCTTGAGATGTCTGTCTCAGCGTTCTCTATCCATGGGTTTGGGGTCACCTCATTTCGCATCTCCACTCATCCTCCAGATCTCAACTGGGCTTCTTTCTTTATATCCTCGGCTGTAGGGGCTGTTCAGCCAGTCCTCCAATGTTTCCCAGGGTTGACTGTTCCGCTATCTATCTGCAACCTTGATGTGATCTAGGGAGGCTGTAGACACAGCTTCCACCTACTCCAGCACTTCCCGCCTGTCCTCTTGCTCAGTCATTTTTAATGTGATGGCTACCCTGTACACGTTTTCACTCAATGGCATCTAGCTCCCCCGCTGACTAGTGCAGTGAAGTGCTAGTACAAGGACGATCATGCACACATGTGCATTCCAGTCCACTGCCCTTGGCTGTCAGGTTACGTTAACATCATGCTGACTGTTCTCGTTATGTTGACAAGGGCTGGGTGTTTTTCCGGACAGACCTCGTATATAGCGAAAGATAAAACTATGTATGAGAATGATAGTAGTTATTTAATTTCAAGATGGTAGATATTCTTGGGAAGGAATACAGAAAAATGGGACAGTCTTCGTACCTAAGCTAGATGTATTCATTCATTCATTCATTCATTCATCCACACTCATTCACACATGCAAGAAATGTTTACTGAAAGTCTGTTATATGCCAATCACTATTCTAGGGATGGGACACATCTGTGAAAAGAAAACAGAACTAACCTTCTGCTATATTGATAAAATTATGTGTGTCCCTGAGCCAATATGGCTATCTATTACCAAATGTGCATCTTAATGGCTGCTAACTGCATGTTATGCTTCCATTGAAGGCACTGTGATAAGTGACCTTACAAGATTGTCTTATTTAATCATCATTAACTTTGTGAACTAAATTTGAATCTCTCTCCGCAAGTGGGTCACAAAGGCTTTTAGGGGTTGTACAACTTTCCCAACATCACCCAGCTAACAAGTAGCAACACTTGAATTTGAACTGAGAGAATCTGATGTGTAACTTCCAAGGATATTGCAGGAAGGACAGTGTTAACAGCAGCTCCCTAATGTGTTTCCCTCCTCATGAAAGGCACCGTTGACTTAATTTAGACTTTTCTGTACACACTTGATAGGATTTCCCAGCAGAGATATCAGAAAGTCCTTATATAAGAAAGTTTTAGGAGGGTATATTTGATCTGTCTAGGTTGCCTATTTCAAATAAGCTTGGGATTACAGATTTGTGGGATACAGGTGGCTGCAGGAGTGAGATGTAGTCATATAGGCTCTCAACCTAAGTGAATAATAAAGTATAAACATTAAGAAACCCAAAATCTAAGTGGCTTTCTTTGCACTACCTGGTACTTCAAGCATCATTAGATCTCATTCGTTACTCTAAAATATGTCCCAGTTCAGGAGAATAGACTTTTGTTTTGAAGCTGCATTTGATAACTCAGATCCCTGGAAGAGACCATGTTGCAATGCTGTGTCTGCGCCTACTGTTTCCTTGTATCCTCCTCCTAATAATCAATAAATGTTGATGTCAACTAAGATATTTTTAAAATATGAGTTTATCATGATATTTACAAAACAAACAAAAAAAGACACCCTATTCATCCCTGTAGGCAGTTGTTCAGGAATAAACTCATTTTTCTAAAAATTGATAAAAGGACAAGAATCAAGCCTTTTTCTGCCCTTCCTGCACAAACTAGTTTAGAATAACTAACAGTTCATAAGGGAAATCTCTCTTTATTAAAGAACTCTATCTAATAAATGCAAAAGGATTGAGAAAATTTAAAATGCACCATTTTGCAATTCCTAATGAAATAATGGATCTAAGTAATGACTATGGATGAATGCTGAAATAGTAGATGAAGAGTTGATAAAGCACATGATAAAAAATTATTCAGGCTGATAAAAGGATTTACCCATAAACAAAGGCAGGACCATAGGACACCATGTAACAGCTGACATAATAGAAACTACCCAGCACCAATCACCACCCAACAGAGAGAGCAAGCCTGAGCCCAGTTAAGCCCCTAGCTCTGACTGCAAGTATACAAGATATATGAAAGAGGGAATAATATCTCAAAGAACAACAGATGAAGCAATGAGCCCAATCCTGAGCACAGATATCCCACACAACATAGCACTAGATTTTCTAAACAAAAAGGAGGGGAGCATAAAAAATAGCAGGGGAAATTAAAGGAGACATAAGAGATAAATCAGCCAAATGCAACAGATGGACCTTGTTTAGATTCTGATTCAAACTAATCAGAGATAAAAAGACATGTTTCAGTCAAACAGGGAAATCTGGACACACTGATATTAAAGAATAAATATTTATTTTGATAGGTTCCTTTTGATATTAAGAATATTGTGAATATTCAGGCTATAAATACATATGGAAGCAGTTATTACTGAAATAATATGACATAAAAATTGTATTAAAATATTTAAGGAAAAAATGGATAAAGTGAGATTTGTCGCATGTAATGAGTATTGGAGAATAACTATTCTCACTAGTCTTAGTATGTTTGAAATATTTTATAATAAAAGATTAAAGTCATTTTTTTAAATGAAGAAATAGTGACTAAAGGAAGAACAGATTATGCTAATCATTGTCCTGTGTATCTGAGGATACTGCTGTGGCTATTGCCTCTCCTAAAAACATTCAACAAACAGCCTGAGCCTCCATGATAGCCTCCAACCTCTATAAGGCCAGTGGTCAAGTGAGCTGCTCACCCCCAAGGCAGCTCTCAGTTGACAAGACATGGTGGGCTTCTCTTGTATTTCACATGGTAATCACTACCTTGCAGATCTTCAGTAGGGATACTTGAAGTGATTAACTGAATCCAGTGAACAGAATGATGGGTTGGGTAGTTTGTAATGATTCAAAGAATGAACTAATGGGGGATGGAATGGATGAGATTAAAAGTTTAAGGCGGGTTGTATGGAATGGTTGAATGGGATGTGTTGATCTGAGCTAGATGGAAAAAAACTTGAATGGAGGGAGAGGGTCCAAGATGGCAGATTAGGCAAACATTATGCCTACTGCCTCCTAGGACTACATCAAAATTACAAATAAACTATAGAACAATCATCTGAAGACTAGCTCAGCAGAACCCCTGTAACTAAGGATATAAAGAGGTCGCATCACTGGTAGAAGGGGTGGAGATGCAAAATGGGCTAATCCCAAATCCATGAACAGTGGTTGGACACCAGGAGGAACATCTCAGTAGCAGAGGTTCCCCCTGGATGAGGGAGGGGTCCCAGCCTCTCACCAGCCTCCCCAGCCCAGAGGTCCAGTGCCAGGAAGGGGAGTTCCCACAACATCTGGCAGTGAAAATTAGTGAAGATTCTGTCTGTTCATCTCAGTGAGACAAAAGGCAGCTGGAAACACAGACACCCTCTTAAAAGGCATACACACAGAGTCACTCATTTGCAAATACCTGGTCTCTGGTGAAGGGGCAGCAACTCAAGGGGCACCAGAGATAAACAGATAAAGACTGAGCTGTATGATTTGGGAGTGAGAGCTGAAAGGACCACTGTGGAGCCTGCCCCATGTGTATCCTATAGGAGGACACCATCTTTTCTATGTTAAACCCTTTCTTAAAGGGCCAAATCTGAGATTGCATTGCTCAGGTGAAGTTCTTGTGTGTGTAACACCTTGGTGATGCCCTGGATGCTCACCATGCACAGCTAATACATTGCCCAGGGCACTCGAGGCTGCTGAGCAGTCATCCCTTCCCACAAGCTACAGATAGATGCCTTTCGCAGCAGTGGATGGCCTACAGCAGCACTGGGAAATTTTGCTGGTGAGTATCCAGGCAGACCCTGCACTGCAACCTCTCCTGAACAGCTCTTGGGGACCTACAGGCCTATGGTGAGCAGTGGCTGCTACAGATTTCTCGGGGCATTTTTACAAAGTGGTCACAGGTCCCACCCAGGTGCAAAAAAAGGAAATTGCATTAACTTTGTAAAAATTACCGCCCATACTCCATAACTCCCTGGAACCCCACCCCATCTAACTAAAGCTGCATTGCCATGAGCATTCTCAGCTACTGAGAAGCTACTTATCATTAATTGGTTCAGGGAAGCACTATGAGTACCAAACAAACAACAAGTTCCAGGACAAAATTTTCACGTCAGAATGCATTGAGTACCAAATTGAATGAGTTTCAAAGCAGTTGAATACCAAGGTATGACTACATTGATCAACAGAACAGAACAGAGAGCCCAGAAAAAAAATCCATGTCAGTTAATCTATGACAAAGGAAGTAAGAATATACAAGTTCTGACAATTAAGTTTACAAACTTACCACCAATGTGTTTATGTTAGCGGCACTTTACAAACAACTTGGTAAGGTTTCATAACATTGGTATATCAGTGTCTCACAATTGTGTTTATGTCAACGTGTGGTAGTGTATTGCTGAAGTGGCATTTATTATTGTTGTTGGGTGTTTTTGCATGACGTTATGAGAATGTCAGAGCTTGAGTTTGCCAAGACCTTTTGGAGAGGCAAGACAGTTTTGGGGGCCATGTTATCACTAGTGATGAAACATGGGTATAATAATATGACCCTGAAATAAAGTGTCCAAGTGCACAGTGGAAGTCAGCCAATTCTCCACAACCAAAAATGTTCTGTCAGTTCAAATCAAGAGTCTACACAAAGTTGCTAAACTTGTTTGGTATCAGAAGGATTGTTCATAATGAATTTGTGCCAACTGGACAAGCAGCCAACCGAGTTGACTATTTGTAAGTGCTAAAAAGCCTGCATGAAAAAGTTAGATGATAACAAGCTGACCTTTTTTCCAACAACTCATGGCTCTTGCATTACAACAATGCATCTCCTCACACAGCACTGTCTGTGAGGGAGTTTTTCACCAGTAAACTAATAACTGTATCGGAACACCCTCTCTACTCACTTGCTCTGGCAGCAAATTATTATTTTCTTTACCCAAACATAAAAGAATTATTGAAAGGAAGGTATTTTGATGACATTCAGGACATCAAGGGTAATACAACTATAGCTCTGATGGCCATGCCAGAAAGAGTTCCAAAACTGCTTTGAAGGGTGGACTAGGGGCTGGCATAGGTGCAGAGCTTCCCAACAGCAGTACTTTGAAGGTGACCACACTGATATTCAGCAATGAGATATGTAGCACTTTTTCTAGGGTGAATTCACAAACTTAATTGTCAGACCTCACGCAATGGGGTGAAGACAGTCTAGTCAATAAACGGTGCAGGGAAAATTGGACAAATACATGCAAAAAAAATGAAACTGCACCACCTTCAAGCACTATATATAAGAATAAACTAAAAATAAAGATGAAAATGTAAGACCTAAAACTATAATACTCTGAAAAGCAAATATAGAAAGTAAACTCTCAGACCTTACTGTCAGTATTGATTTTACTGATAACTTCCTTAGGCAAGGGAAATAAAAGAAAAATTAAACAAATGGAACTACAAAAAACCAAAAAGAAAATTTCACAGCAAAGGAAACCATCCTACTGAATGGGAGAAGATATTTGCCAATGATACATCTGATAAGGGTTAATATCCAAGTTTTATAATAATAATAATAAGATACTCATACAACTCAACTCAACGCCAAAAAAGAAAGAAAGAGAGAGAGAGAGCAAGCAAGCAATATAATTTTTAAAAGGGCAGGGGACCTGGATAGACATTTCTCTGAAGAGGACATACAGATGGCCAATAGACATCTGAAAAGATACTCAATGTCACAAGTCACCTGAGAAATGCAAATCAAAACCACAATGAGATATCATCTCACTCCTGTCAGAATGGCTGTCATCAATAAATTGACAATAAATGTTAAAGAGGCCGTGGAGAAAAGGGAAGCATTGTGCACAGTTGGTAAGATTGCAAATAAGTGCAGCCACTATGGAAAACAGTATGGACATTCTTCAAAAAATTAAAAATAGAACTACCTGGTGACCCAACACTTCCTGAGTATTTATTCAAAGAAATCCAAAACTCTTATTCAATTAAAAAATATATATATGCTCTCCTATGTTTACTACAATGCTATTCACAATAGCCAAAATATGGAAATAACTGAAATGTCTATAAATAAATGATTAAAGAAATTGTGGTACATTTATACATTGTACATATATACTATATATATATATATATATATATATGTGTATATATATATATATACATACATACACACACATACATACACACACACAGTCACAGTCTGTGAGACTACAGCATAGGGAATATAGTCAATAATATTGTAATATTTATGTAAGGTGTCAGATGGATAGTAGACTTGTTGGAGTTATTCTGCAAGGTGTATAAATGTCTAATCATTATATTGTTTTATACACCAGAAACTAATGATAAAAGTGGGTGGGAAGGGCTAATTTAGATATGGTGAAATAATAATTTAGGTTTTGCTTATAAAGTGGCAGAAAGATGGAATGGCCATTAATAGAAATCTCAAAAGACTCAAATACATACAGAAGTAATTGACTCAAAAAAGAATGACTATTAAGAAGGGATTGGAAATATCAGAGGACTAAAACCTAGCTAAACTTCTGTTGCATTGATTTTATTGAAATGAAATCATCCTAATTTTTTTACAGTTGATTCCAAAACATTAGTTACAACTTCCTAATAACCATAATTAGAACTTTATTAGTACAGTCTCCCCGTTTCCCATTACCTCAAAACAAATTTGTGAGCTGTGGGTTCACATGAGGGAGCGGGTTTGATTGTCTTACTCTTCTCTCATAATAAAGAAAGCTCCCTCTCACAGGGTGCAAGGACAAGAGTGGCATCTGTCTTTAGCCAAGGGCACCCAGGAGAAGCAAGACCCTGAGAGTCATGTGAGTGTCTCATAGATCTTTCAGTGCTGTGATGGAGATCCAAAGATGGCCACAAATTCTTTGGCAGTGTGTATTCGCTAGCTTGAATTGGATGAGTTCTGTGTCTGCTTCCTTCAATAGATGTGCTGGAGGTGACGTGTTGCCAATTTCCAGGCCCAGGATTTGAGACTGGCAACCTCAACCTCTAGTGTCTAGGAACACTCATTTTTGGAGCCCCGCGTTGCTGTGTTAAGCAGCCTTGCTACCTAGACATGAGGGCCAACTAGACAGGCCCTTGAACTCCAGAGAGGAGGAGGGAGCCCAGCTGAGCTCAGCCTGTCCCCCACCCCTACCCTGCACCCCACTAGGACACCAGACATGTGAGCGAAGCTTTCTTACAGAAGCTCCAGCTGCCAGTTGAATAGCACTAATCATTACAACATGGAGCGGAAGAATCCCCCTGCCCAGTCCTGTCCAACTTCCTGACCCTCAGATCATGATCATGATATTAATACAATGAGTGCTGTTTTAAGCCACTAACATGGGGCAGTTTCTATGGCAACAATAAATTATTGGAACAAATGGTGTTCCCTAAGCATGTGACTTGGACACGAGGATGTCCACTCACGGGCCCTGGGCAGTGGGGCCACGTGCGCAGGGCAGCCTTGCAGCCTGCCTGCTCCCCCTTATGACCGGTGGCTGCACCAGGGAAGCAAGAGTCAGGCTCAGGGGACAGGGCAAAGGCAATGAGCCCATCGGGCTCCTGAACCACAGTCCTGAACCATGTGAGAAGCCAACAGGATCTCTGTCATTTGCCTATTTGCCAAAAGACCGAGGGACAAAGGAAAACCGCAAAGGAAGGAAAACAGAGAAAGGAGAGAATGCTAGGCGTGGAGACTGCGCCTGCTGCATGGCTTTGAGCAAACGCCTGATTTTCTGAGCAGCTCTGCTTCCTGAGTGGCAGCCACTGCTGAGTTTTCCCTGCACAGGAAACCCGCACCCACACGCACAGAGCTACCCGCCGTCGCTGCCCCAGAGGCGCAAGAGTTCTGACCGCCACTTCACAGGGCAGAGGGGCTGTGGGTCAGCACAGCGAAGAGGGTGAAACACGGCCACTGGGTTTGAGAGCCTTCTCTTCTACTCATTACACCTTCCAGAACCTTGGTTTGCTCATTGGTAAGATGGGGACAAAAAAATTGACCCCTTAGTCCCAACCTGAGGATGACATGTGACCATAAACTTAAAACAACAGGTACAACATGAGCCCTCAGGACATGTCGGTCATGTTCCTTAAACTCACAGACAAAATCCCTCAATGCTCTCAGGTTGGCTTTTCTGATTTACTTATGAAATTTGTTGGGATGACATTGGTTAGTAATATCATAGCAACAAAGGACCAGGTTGGCTTTTATTACATAGAAATAAGCAAGATGTTTCATGTGCTGTTTTAATTTTGTTTTTAACTCAGGAAATCCTCAGGGGGTCCGTAAAACTCAGATTGCTTTAAGCAATCATCCTGGTCCTCTAACCCGAGAATGTGGCGGAACCGATGTGCGGAGCTCAGGCCGCGGGATTCATGAGAGTGAAGAGTCAACAGCGCCCCTGACTCAGACAGAGCTGTTTTGGATGCATGGCTCTAGCACTTATTAATGCCAAGACTAAGAACTCCCTGCACTTCTCTGGGACTCAGTTTCTCCACTTGTCAAGTGTTGCTTACTAGGGGCTTTCTGGCAAAGTTGCTGTGAAAATTAAGTGAAATATAGTGCTGGGAGGAAGCAGGTGATGATTAAATCATAGGCATCATCATGATCACCGTGATCTTCGCATCGTGTGGAAAGAATACACACCAGGCTTTAGAAATGCAGAGAGAGATGTCTGAGATCTCTGTGGAGGCCAGCTAACTGAGAGCTGGCAGCTGCCACTTGCCTCTTGGCCACCCTGCAGGGCTGACTCAGTGGGGAGTAAATGACAGACTAGATGCTCTTCTGTGCTCACTGGAGATGCTCTGCTCTGGCTCACAAGCTCTTGGAAGGAACCATACAAGCCCCTCTCATGTGTGTAATGAATGGACTAGGGAAAGGCCACAGCAGTGGGACTGAACACCCAAACGGGGTCCTGGTGGAGACGGAGATCAACCCATCACCCCAGGCCCTTGTAACTGAGGACTTCAACCCAGGTCGTCCCCACGCCAGCTTCTGAATCTCTCTCTAAGAATAAGATTGCTGGGTGGAAAAAGGCCTGACGTAGGTGGTCCCAGGAACTCGCTGGCTCGATGAGGCCAGGGATGTGGTGGCCACACCTGGAAGAGCGGGACTGAAACAAGCCAGGGCTGTACATAATTCTATGAGGGAGGTCCCAGCTCAACTCCCAGTCTGTGTATGATCGACAGGGGAAGATGTCTTCTGTTACTTAGAACCTGGCTGCATTCTGCAGAGGGGGTGGCTCCATGTTTGGGCCCTGACAACTTCAGGATGGAGGAAGCCAGGGAGCTGGTGGCTCAGAGTGGTAGGTGGAGGATCCGTAAGCAGGGTGGGGTGGGGTGGGGGGGTGGGGGGGAGAAGAACAGGAGCGAGGAGACTGAGGCCACATTCTGCAGGGCAACGTGCCCATGGGAGGAGCCCTTAGGATGAGAGGTCGACTGAGATGTTTAGGTGATTCACCAAGAGCTGTGATGAAAGCTCTCCCTTCTCCCTATGCCTACCTTCCACAGAGTCTGATTTGCTCTGAAGTGCTATAGTGGCAGCGGATCCTTCTGTGGGACTCAGAGAGGGGCAGCTTTTCTTATCTGACCAGGCCAGTGCCATGCAGGGGTGGCATGTAAGACCCAGAGGCCCAAGTCAGGGGAGACCAGGAGAGAGTAAGACCCATGGAAATCACAGAAGTCCTAGCGAGTCACCTGGGTCATGGGGTTGAAGGATTGAGACCATTCTATTTGATTTCAAAGTGGAGAGAGCCCAGCTGACATCTGGGTTGGACCAACCATTATACCGTTCCTTGTAGGGGAATTTGGGATGTGGAAAAATTGTCTTACATCGACATGTATTCACATCCTGAGATGGTCTCTGGTGGAAAGGAGAGTAGCCAAAGTCACACTAGAGTCTAACTGGGCATCATCACCTGGGCAAAGGTGATGATGCCACCTCTTTCTTTTTTTTTAAGATTTATTTTATTGTTTTTGACAGAGGCAGAGAGAGACAGAAAGAAGAGGGAGGGCCCAGAGCAGTCTCCATAGTTGTACGTCATCAGTTTTTCAACATGGTTTTGTTCCACACAGGCAGGCGGGAGCCATGCAGGGCAGGAACTGGGCCGGGGGCCTCCTGCATGGGAGGCACGCCCCCTCGAGCCAGGGGCCCAACTGGGGGGCAAGAACTGAATTGGGGACCTCCCACATGGGAAGTACCCTAGTTCAGCATATGGGCCTGCACAAGCTGGGGCTGGGATTCGATCCTCAGTCCCCAGGGCTGCAAAGCAAGCGCTTAACCCACTGAGCCATCCTGGCTTCCCTGATGCCACCTCTTATGTGGAGAGCACACCCCTGCCAGACTCCCATGCCCCGGAAGGAGAAAGAGCCCTGGGACTTTGGAGGGAATGTGAGTGGGACACAATATGTTCCTCATCCTTCTGACATCATGTGAAGTGGGGAAACAGATTCAGAGACATGAGGTAATTCACTGAAACCAGTATTGGCACATGAGCTTATATGATTTCAGGGTTCCTATTAGTTTTACTATATTCTCTTCTTTCAGAGGCCCAGCACCTATCACTACAACTACTATCACCATCATAACCACCACCACCCACACCCAACATCAGTACCACCATTACTACCACCACCATCACAATGACCAGCAGTAATGTCCCCACCACCATCATTGTCAACATTCTCATGATCACCAACAACAAAGCTACTATTAGTACCACCATCATCATAACCATAACCACCACCACAACCAACCTCACTATAGCCCTGCCAACCTCACCACCACAACCACTAACAGCAACATCACCACCATTACCACCATCACCACCCCAACATTATCATAACTAATATCTCCACCATCACAACTACCAATAGCAATATCACTACCATCATTTCTACCAACACCATCATGACTATGATCACCACTAATAAAAACGTTATCAATATTACCTCCACTGTCACCAGCAACACTAAACCAGCACACATACCACCAAGCCAATACCACCACCACCTCTACCAACACCAGAAGCACTGCTGGCCTCCTTACCACCACTACCAACAATAACACAAACAACAGAATTAATATTATCAGCATCAAAAAGACCTAGATTTGCCTCAAATAGCAGCACCATTGTGAAGGAAAGTTAAGGCAGCCTGAGACAAAATGGAAAGGTTAAGAGAAGAGCGGGTGGTCAAGATAGAAAGAAGATAGTAAAAGCCCAGACTTGAATGGAGGCCTCAGAGTCAGCAGTGTTTACAGTTAGTCCAAGCCCGGGCAGAGGTCTGGCTGAGGAGCGCCATGCCCTCTGACCAGGAGAGGCCCTGCGTAGCCGTGGAGCTGCAGGTAGGAAGCTCCGAGCTTACTCTCTCTACCCACATCACCTGTGACCATGTTCTTGCTCTCCTAGCCCCCTTCCCTGTCTGCCCTCTACGCCTGAACTCACCCACCCCAGGCCTGGCTTAGCCCAGTTGGTTTGAAACCACGTTGGTTGGGTCCCACCCTATCTTGTGCCACACACTGACCCCCAGAGAGGGACACAGAGATCCAGGTCCTGGCCACAGGGCCCTACCATGAGCCTAAGGATATCCAGCCTTGATTCAACACTGCCAGAGGATGACAAGTGGGATAGATGAAGTGCAGCACTGTACACAGAGCTGGGAAACAATGCCTGTCCTCAGAAAGTGAGTTCCGGCGGCAAGTAAGCACCTCCCTTACCAGCTAGAGACAATCCATCGAATTAACAATGACACACAAGGGAGAGGTTGACCAAGATGGCCTTGGAGAGGAATGGAACAAGTTTCTTTTTATTCCTTCACTGGGTTCCATAGGTCTGAGCGCTGTGAGTTCACTGAAGCCCAATTAGCCTCATCCAGCTTCTTCATCTGTATGATGAAGGGAATATCCACCTCACAGGTATAACACTATAAATGTCTAAAATTCACCTTGCACACAGTACGTAGATCAGCAGCAGTGAATGCGGTGCAGCGAACGAACAAATGAGTGCATGAATGCATGGCGTAGGACGGGCCTCCCCACACTCACACGGGCTGCTGCCTCGGGCGTTCAACCCTGGGACCTCGTGAGGTGCCAGTACTCACAGCTGTCACGGGCATTGGTACCTGGCCACCAGCAGCCTACCTGCAGCATCAGCTGGACAATCTGGCAGCTGAGTTTATGTCCCTAGCCACCAGAAGAGTCTCCTGTAGTGCCTGTAGCCAGGAGCTTCTATTCACCCAGACACTGCCTTAAATTTAAGCTGCCAGACTTCGTTAGGGCCTAGCTTTGCAGGACCCATCGAAGGAGGAGGGCAAAGGAGAGGAGTGTGAAATAAGGTAAAGAAAAGTTTAATGGGGCTGGAACCAAATCAGCAAAGTACCTTATTACCAGTTCTTTTATTCCTTGTCATGCTGCGATGAATTGCTTCCTGACTCCGATGCCTCTGTGTCCCCTCCTGCAGCCCAGCGGCTCCTGTCCCGCAGTGAGCAATTGATTGGCAGATAGAGGCTGGTTCTGGGCCTTCTCAGGGGCACTTTGGCTTTGATAGAGGGGCCTCTTTCGAGAGGAAAAGTGAGGACAGTGAGTTCCTAACTAGGTCATCGCCACCATAGATGATACAGACTCCCCACCGAGCACGCAGAACCTTGTTCTGTGAGAAGAGAAACTCAAAAGCAAACCTTGTCCTCCAAGCCGCCAACCCCGGAGGAGGCTGTGACATGTTGGTGGAATCACCAACATCCTGCCAGAGTCTGTGGAATAGGGAGTGCCAGACAGAGATGCCCGCTTTCCCTCCAGGACACAGGCCTGGGTGCCTGGCGCCCAGCACACGTCTTCCTGTCAGCTTGCCCAGTCCATCCTGGTGGTGGGCAGAGAAGGCGGGAGCCAGCTGCCACAGCCAGATGTGTTGCCAGGGGAAACACCGCCACATCCCCACGTTCAACAAACACCGAACACTGATATCCGGGTCCCTGCTGGACTCACACCCTCCCCTGCCAGGGGGTGTTCATGGCGATCCATCCCAACTGTCCAGCGCATCCCTTATTCATGATGCAGAGGGCTCTGTCCCACAGGGTGGGGGGGTGTTTACACTGGGTAGTTTGGTAAGGGGGGGGGGGGGACAGCCTCCCCTACCTTGGCCACCGCAGCTGTTCTCACTAAATAGAGCCAAACACAGGCTCCAGACCTGCAGGGTAAGGATCAGACCAGGTGCTGCTCATTCCACACACGGCTATCTGCAGACAGCCAGCTGGGGTACCTGTGTTCTGCGGCTACACACACAGATGTCATGAGTCAAATGAGTTTCCCCAAAGCAGAACAAGTACCATGAGATCCAGGAGGGAAGGACCTGGTGGCTGGAGAGAGACTAGCTCAAAGGCAATGGGACAGACAGCACAGCTACAGAGACCTCTTGTGTAAGGTGACCAACATTTTTCCAACGAAAAGGAGGACATAAATAAATTTAAAAAACAAATATTGCACATAAAAAAATTTATTCTTTGCAACAGTAACTAAACAGCATTATAATATAGTACATAGATAACACAGGCATATTAAGATTAATTATTATTTAAATATGAATATTTTTCAATTGAATGAATATTTTTTGTTAATGTGTCATTTTTGAGAAGTTTTATATTCTCTCCCCATCTGTAGTCACAACAAAACTACTGCCTACATAAAAATAATAAGCAATCTTTTCATTATAATGGGAAATGTTCTAACCCAGCAGCTGGCATAGCTTAAGCCCTTGTCCTAACGCTAAACTTAACTGTACCCTTACCTCTAGACGTAGGCTGATTTTTAGTCCTTGCTCAAGACTTTCCCTAGAAATAGCCCTAACTCTAGCTCTCACTGTAGACCAGTCCTCACCTAATATATTAGCCATAGTGCCAGAGTGAACTCTAACCGAACCCACACCTTAGCCCAAGTGTTTGCCCCTTCCCAGATTCTAAATGTGTGCCCAGACCTTATCGGAACTCTCACTGTAACCCTGAATCGGATGCTTGCCCTAGCCCTCAGCTGAAGCGCAGCCCTAGCACTAAGCCTAGCTCTAACCCTTGCAATAGGATTATGCTTCGGGACAGTGTTGACTGCAATCGTTTATGGACATTTACAAAAGAGGCAAGCCATGCATTGTGACGCCATAGACTGAGGACATTGAGCCATGTCTTTTGTAACCCCCATCACCCGCACCTGGCTTTTTCCAGGCCTCTGGAAGATGTTTAGTCTAGCATGCCTCCCCAGAAGATCCACCTAACCTTATCATATGAGCTTCTTGTTTCCTTGACTGTGTCTTTTTTCCTTTTGCACAACCAGCCCTATTTTAATCTATACCCAAAGACAGAGGAAAATGGCACACTTTTAATGAAGAAGAAGATGAGGAGGACAAAGAATGCACAAAGTGGCATACTAAATTCCAGGCTGGCATTTAAACTTACTCATGTGATTCAAGCTCATTTAGTTCTCTTGAAGTTGCGTGACAAGATCATATATTTCTCTGGAAATGTAGCACACTAAAGCCAGTGTAAGGACCTGACAAATCACACTCTTATCTATGTGATGATTTATGAGATTCCCCATTTTCTCCAGTTGAGTGAATCCAAGACTCTAGACAGGGCAGCCATGTTGACATTACAAACTCTAACTGTAGGATGTAAATTTCAACATTCACGTGTCTGCAATGCAGCCCTGTGAATCCATCAGCCCTCTGGGCTTCTTATACTGGTTGCGCTTCAGCATCCAGTTTAACACGATGACAGTGGAAGCATCATTTATTTTCCCACATACCTCTTACACCTGCTGGATATGCATTCTTGCTACTAACATAACTGAGGCCCACATAGAGGCTCAGGACCCATCTGAGACAGCGTGTTCGCACACACCCTTATCCTCACCCCATTAGTCATTTGATTCTTAAATTATATTTGTTCAGATTTCTTCTCATGCATTCTTTCCCTCCAGCATCTCCCTTACCAGACACCTAATATTCTGGCATCCTGAGCTCAGAATTCCCAGCCTCTAGAACTGTGAAAAATAAATTTCTATTGCTGAAGGCAATATCTTGTCGTAGCAGCCCAAACAGCCCAAACTTACTGAGACACACCTAGTCAACCTTCAAAACTTAGTGTAGACATCACCTCTTCCGAGAAGTCTTCCAAGACTCCCATCCAGGATTGGCTAGCGCTTCTGAATTTCAACTAAAATGCCAATACCATAGGATTCATCACACTTAAATGTCCACTTGCCTCTCTGACATCTGAACTGTGAATTTCCTGAGACAATGAGTCATTTCTTTCTTTTTTTCTAATTACCTCTTTTTTACACTTCATTTATTTTGACAGTCAATACTATTTTATATTAATTTCGAGTGTACAGCAGAGTGGTAGACATATATCGTTTAGGAAGTGACCCCCTGACTAGTCTAGGACGCACCTGGCACTATGCAGAGTTATTACCACATTATTGACTATATTCCCTATACTTCACTTTATACCCCCATAATTATTTTGTAACTACCAATTTATACTTCTTAACTTCTTCACCTTTTTTACCTTGCCCCCAAACCCCCTCCTGTCTATCACCTGAGAAATCTAGTGCCATCTAACACTGTAGTTATTACAATATTAATGACTATGTTTCTTACATTATACCCTACATCAATGTGACTACTGTGTAACACCCAATTTGTACTTCTTTTTTAAAAAAAAAGATTTACTTTATTGATTTTTGACAGAGAGAAACAGAGACAGAGAGAGACAGAGAGAAGGGGGAGAGCCCAGAGCAGTCTCCATAGTTGACAGCATTAGTTTTCCATATAGTTTCACTCCACAGGTGGGCAGGGGCTGTGCAGGGCAGGAACTGGGCTGGGAGCCTCCCACATAGGTCCCGGCAAGAACTGAACTGGGGACACTCCCCAGTTCAGCATGTGGGTCCGCATGGGGCAGGGCCAGGATTCGATCCTCGGTCCCCGGGGCTTCAAAGCGAGAACTTAACCCACTGAGCCATCCCAGCTTTTCCATGTGTACTTCTTAATTCCTTCCCTTTTCATTCACCTCCAACCACCCTCTACCACCCATCCCTGGTCTGGCAACAATCAAAATACTCTCTGTATCTGTGAGTGTGCTTCTGTTGTTTGTTTATTTTATTGTTTAGATTCCACATAAACAAAATCACATTGCATGTGTCTGTGTCTGACATACTCCACTCAGCACAATACCCTCCAGGTCCATCCATGCCACTGTAAATGGCAAGAACCCATTTCCATCCATGGCTGAGCAATATTTCATTGTGTATACATACCACCTACTCTTTATTTATTCATCCATCAACAGATACCACGTTGGCTCCATATATAAGCTAATGTAAACAACATTTTAATGAACATAGATGCATTTGTCCTCTCAAAGTAGTGTTCTGAGTTTCTTCAGATAAATACCTTGAAGTGGGATCACTAGGTCCTTCTTTGTCTCTTGACATAGCCTTTGTTTTAAAGTCTACTTTACCACTTATAATTATTGCTACATTAGCTTCTTTTTTTCTGTTTGTTTCCATTTTCATGAGGTATCTTTTCTCCATCCCTTTACTTTCTGTCTGTGTGTGCCTTTTAATCTGAAGAGTCTCTTGTAGTCAGCATATGTAAGGGTCATGTTTTCTCTTTTTTTTTTAAGATTTATTTTTTATTGTTTTTGATAGAGAGAGAGAGGGCTATAGAGACAGAGACAGAGAGAAGGGGGAGGGTCCAGAACAGTCTCCACAGTTGCACATCATTGGTTTTTCCACATAGTTTCATTCCACAGGTGGGTGTGGGGCTGCACAGGGCAGGAACTGGGCCGGGGTCTCACCCCAGTGAGAACTGAACTGGGGGCACTCCCCAGTTCAGCATATGGGTCCACATGGGCCGGGGCAGAGATTTAGTCCTCGGTCCCCGGGGCTGCAAAGTGAGTGCTTAACCCACTTTCCATCCCAGCTTTCCCCTGAGCCATCCGGCTTCCCCCAGGTTTTCTTATGTATTCAGCCACCCTGACTTTTGACTAGAACAATTAACTCATTTATACTTAAAGTAAGGGAAGCTGGGATGGCTCAGTGGGTTAAGCGCTCACTTTGCAGCACCAGGGACTGAGGATCGAGACCCGGCCCCGGCCCGTGCAGATCCATGTGCTGAACTGGGGAGTGCCCACAGTTCAGTTCTCTCTCTGTCTCTGTATCTCTCTTTCTCTCTCTCTCTCTCTCTCTCTCTCTGTCTGTCTCTCTGTCAAAAACAATAAAAAAATGAAAAAGAAAATTTAAAAAAAGAAAATATCCCGGTATTATACTTAAAGTAATTGTTGGTAGATATATAGTTGTTGTCATTTTATTAGTTATATTTTTTATCTTTTTATTTTTAATTTTAAAGAAGTCCCTCTATGATTCCTTGTAATACTGGCTTGGTAGTGATAAACTCCTTTGGCTTTTTCTTGTCTGGGAAGTTCTTAAACTTTCCTGTGATTCTAAATGATAGCTTTGCTGGGTAGAATAGTCTTGGTTGAAGGTCCTTGCTTTTCATCACTTTAAATGCTTTGTGCCAATCTCTTCATGTTTCTGTTGAGAAATCAATTGAGTTTTATGGGAGCCCCCTTGTAGTTAACTAACTGCTTTTCTCTTCCTGCTCATAGAATTCTCTGTCTTTCACCTGTGGCATTTTAGTTATGATGTGTCTTGTGGACCTTTTTGGGTTCATCTTGTTTGGTACTCTCTGCACTTTCTGTGCTTGCATATCTATTTTCTTTGCCAGGTTAGGAAAGTTTTTTATCATTATTTCTTCAAATAGGTGTTCAATTTCTTGCTCTTTTTCTTCTCCTTCTGGTACCTCTATGATGCAAATGTTGTTATATTTGATGTTGTCCTAGAGGCCCCATAAACTATCCTCATTTTGGAAGAAGTGGGGAGTGGTTGAAGGGGGTTGTCCTTACTGGGCATATTCTACTACCTTATTCTCTAAATTGCTGATTTGATCCTCCACTTCATCTAATCTGCTGTTAATTCCCTCTAATGTATTCTTCATTTCAGTTATTGTGTTCTTTATTTCTGACTGGTTTCTTTTTATGTTTTCTATTTTCATTTTTGTATTTTCTATCTCTTTCTTGAAGTTCGCCCTAAAATCATTGTTAATCTTTATAACCAGTATTTTAAACTCCACGTCTAGTAGATTGCTTCTCTCCATTTTGTTTAGTTCTTTTTCTGGAGCTTTGTTCTCTGTCTCCCCATTTTGGCTGACTCCATGTGTTTGTTTCTATGTATTAGTTAGGGCTGATACATCTCTTGGTCTTAGTAGAGTGACCTTATGTAGTAAATGTCTGTGGGACCCAGTGCCACAGTCTCCTTAGTCACCAGAGCCAGCTCCATAAGTGTTTCTTTTCTGGGTTGTGTGTGCCCTCCTGTTGTAGTTGAGCCTTGAGTACTGTTTGCACCTCAATGGGAGAATGTGATCTTCGGGCTAATAGATTGTGAGGATTGGCCATGACTACAGTAGAGAAGCTGTTATGCAGGGACTGACCCTACCAAGCAAGATTTGCTTTAGCAGGACTCTGATGCCTGCCCAGGCTGCCCTTTGAGTTTGTCATTTTTGGAGGTAGCCAAGTGATGCTCCAGTTGGGTCCAAAGCTGGGCACCAGGCATGCCAGCCCTGTGGTCTCCTTGGAGGAGACCCTCTGCAGGCCAAGCTTAGTGACAGCCTGTGCCCTGCCTGGGGCCACCTGGTATGAGCCACAAAACAATCCACAGATGGCTGCCACCAGCACTGGGTATGGCAGTGCTTCAAGAGTCTAATCTGCAAACCAAGGCCAGCTATTGCTAGTGCTGCACTTAGGGATGCTCAGCCAGGGGCGTGGGACACACTGAAGCCACATGCTGCTTGTTTTGGTTTTATGAACCTTTGAGAGATTATATGAAAATCTGCAGCATTAGCTAGGACAGGTAGCTTGTATAGAAAAGACACTGAAAGTTGCTTGGGTGTGCCCAAAAATTGGGTGGAGCTGTGTTTCAGGAAATCACTAAGCAAGGGAGACAAAGGCACTAGCAAGTTTGATAGAGACTCAAATATGGCATCTGCCTGCATCTGCACACAGGGAGGGGGAGAACTCAACAAAGAAACCATGGCTTCTGCCAGCTTCTCCCTCCAGGAGAAAGCTGCCCCTCCAGCTTTTTCCTTGAAGCCAGACAACTCGGTTCTTCCCTGTGTGTTCCTGGCTCCTTCTGAGCTGCTTCCCCAGCACTGGAGCTCAGAGCGAGTGAGTCTGTCAGGAAGTTCACACAAGGGCTCCTTAGGAGGAGCACCTGGGAGTGCCGTCACCCTCGTCCTGCTCAGCCACCATCTCCACTGCTTTTCACAGCCAGAAGCTGTGGGTGTCTCTCCCTGGCACTGGAACCCTGGGCTGGGGAGCCTAGAGGGGGCTGGGCTGCCTCACTCCTCCAGGGGGGACTTCCACAGCCAAAACCTTTCTCTTGAACTTTCATGGTAACATGAGGGTGTGGGATTAGCCCATTCTGTGTCTCTGCCTCTCCGACCAGTCTCCAGATGCTTCTTCTGTACATCCGTAGTTGTAGGGGATGAGCACAGCATTTGCCTACTCCACTATTTGGACTGGAAAGACTCTGTCTTTTTTATTTTTTATTTTTGGTATCCTTAAATGCTAACACAGCAATTGGTCAATGACAGAGCTCAATACATGCTTATCAAATAGATTAATGGATGGGTGAATGAGAAAGTGCATAAACAAATTGTTCATGCCTATCCTTTTCACTCTCCTCCTATCTGTTCCAGAGATCACTCTTAGAGTATAAGTAGACTTTAGTTCCCTATCATCTTGTTTGCTCCTAATCATTTAATAACATGGTATAGTATTGTTCAGACTTTTATCAATCAACCTAAGAAATACATTTTAAATCATAGTACACACACACGACACGACAAACAAAAGTATCACATAACAGTAATCACCCTCATAGCATGCAAACACATCCAATATTTTCTATTGTTTTCTATTGCAGTCTATTGTATCCTCTTCTATATCATTTTTTGATATGCTGGTCACAGTCCACTAAACTGATTTTATTATCCACTAATTTTTAAACCACAGTTTATAAAACATTTCTGAAGAGTAAAGTCCTAAAGATGTTGATCTCAAACTTCTTTGAAGTAAAAGTTACAATCATTCATTCAAGCATTGGCAACATTTCAAATAACCTTTAAAAATATATAAATTTTAGGAGCAACACTTATTAATGAATTTCAAGGAACAAATTAATTGCAAAATGTACCATAAATAATTAAATACGTTTTTTTTTATTTTATAAAGTAATGAGGTATAAGCTAATTACAACTCAGAGGATAACTACCAAAAACAATTATTGTGTTCATCAATCTCTTATACTGTTCCTTTGTAAAAATGTTATTTTCTAATCTTTCCATAATCATCCCTTCTCATCCTTTAGGTCTTAGGTTAGATATCAATTCATAAAGACTTGCCTAATCATATTATTCCTGTTCCAAATTCCCTATCCTTAGGGCCCCCTATAATAATATCATGGACACTAATAATCAAAATCACTGTACACTATTTGACTAGGAGAGAAAACGCAATTCAGATACCCAATAGTGTGTCATCACAATGTCTAGTATGTGATCAAAATTACTAAGCAGGAGAAGCTGGGATGACTCAGAGGATTGAGCACTCGCTTTGCAGCCCCAGGGTCCAGGGGTCAAGTCCCAGCCCCAGCCTGTGCAGACCCACATGCTGAGCTGGGGTGTGCCAGGGCCCATGCACGCGGCTCCCAGCCCCCAACTGTGGAGTGAAACTATACTGAAAACTAATGACGTACAGCTATGGAGACTGCTCTGGGCCCTCCCCCTTCTCTCTGTCTCTTTCTGTCTATCTCTCCCTCTGTTGAAAAAAATTTTTTTTAATTATTAAACGTATGAGGAAACAGAAAAAAGTAGGCCATAATCAAAAAAAATAAATCAATAGAAAAATATCCCAAGATGACTCAGATGATGGATTTAGCAGACAGACATTGAAACATAGAGTATACTTAAGAACACAAAAGATGAGAGAAGCCAGGATGGCTCAGTGGGTGGCTCAGCAGGTTAAGCGCTCACTTTGCAGCTCCAGGGACCAAGGAGCAAATCCCAGCCCCAACCCGTATGGACCCATATGCTGAACTGGGGTGTGTGTCCCATGCAGGAGGCCCCCAGTTTGGTTCTCCCCCTCCCCTGGTTCAGTCCCTGGCTTGAGGGAGTGTGCCTCCCATGCAGGAGGCCCCTGGCCTGGTTCCTGCCCTGTGCTCACCCCCGCCCCCCATCTGTGTGGACCAAAAGCTGATGAAGTACAACTACGGAGGCTGCTATGGGTCCTCCCCCCTTCTCTCTGTCTCTCTCTATCTCTGTCTCTCTCTGTCTCTTTCAAAAACAATAAAGAAAAAAAAAGAACATAAAAAGAGATCTCACAACAATCCCTGATGCATGAGAATCAGGTAATCATGTGCCTGGCAGATTGGACAAACCAAATCCTCCTTCCTTCATCTAATGTCAGTAAAACTAAAGGTAGAAGCTAGAAAAGGTTTGTTCACAAGGTTGACTGAGCCCCAGGAGAAGCCCAAGAACTGGGGTAAGCCCGGCTTCCACGTCCCTGTGCCCACGTGCAGCCTCCTCCCACCTCCCAGTGACCCCCACTATAGAGAGCCAGCCAGGGGAGCAAGCCTAGGATTCAGAAGCAGGTCCACCCCACCCAGCACGGAGAGCAAGGGGCTGGACTCAGTATTACAGTGTGTCCCCACGAGACAACCGCACTAAATCTGAGTCCACGTTCAAGGACCATGGCAACAAAGTTCTTTGTGTTGGTTACAAGGCACTGAATTTGGAGACTTGTAACAAATTACCAACCAATGAAAGTCATATAGAGGAGTCATATTGCTAATGAAACTCCAGTTCCCACAAGTAGGAGCCTGTGATTGCTCCAGCCTTAGAGCTAACCGGAGGTCACCAAACACGACAGGGAGAACCAGGGGCCTAAGGCAGCACTCAGCCGCAAAGCCCTCCCCAAGTCCCCTGCCAGTGAGTTGAATGGTGGCCCCCAAGAAGATGTGACCATGTCCTAAATCACAGAATCTGCGTATTACCTTAGTTAGAAAAAAAGACCTTTGCAGACCTTTGCAGATATAGTTGAGAAGATGGATTTCTGTTGTTTTAGCCCTTCTAGTGTGACGGGCTGATAGACGGCTTTTGCGTCTCGGGCAAAAAGTGCAACGGGACGCTATATCGGCTCATACGTAGACCACAGTTAAAAGCGCTGTAACTTACTACATTTTTTCTTGTATGATGTATGGTTATTGTCCTATCTAAAGTGTGAATTCTCTGCTTTATAGAACATGGTTTTGTTATTTTTTATCATCAATTCTAAATACTTTTCAGGAAGCATACGTCTTACTATAATTTTGACGGTGATCTGTTTACATGTTGGGAAGCTCCGCCTAATCGCACACTTGTTTGTTTACCCTTCGCATTTGTCGCCAGTACCGCTGGCAGAAGGTAGCACTAAGACGGTTAAGCCATCCAGCTCGTGAGAACTACTCCAGCAGCCTTAGGAAACGCGTGTGTCCTCCTACATCTGTGGACAGGGGGGATTCTCCTGAAGAGCAGGGCAGAGCAGCCGACTGGCCGCTGCAGGCCCTCGCTCCCTCAGGGCCAGGAGGTCTTGCTGGAGCTGGGCGGCTGCCCGCTTCGTGTGCCCCTTGGGCCAGGATTGTCCAGGGATATCAGAGCATGCAACCCCCAAGGCCCAGGTCGCCCCTCCCTGGAGAGACTGACATGCCTCGTGATGAGTCCAGCTCTGTCTTTCACCATCATCGCAAATTTTACACAGGGCTTTTCAGTCAGGGCCACGAGCATCAGAGTCCCATGATTAAACACAGATTCTTCTTTATTACAATAATTTTTAAGTGCAGAGAATATTCTGGAAACATACGCACCTCATCTTTGCAGAGACTGCCTTGCTTTCATTGTAAGTACACGTATTGTGGCATCTGAGGTAAGTTTGTCAAGCACAGGCAGAGCTCTGGAGAGAAAGCTGAGAGAGCAAGGATCCGGGGGTCGTGCTGCGAGATCTGGCTGTGCAGCTGCTGGCATGCCCTCGCTCTCTCTGGCTCTCAGTCTTGTCAGGTATGAAATGAAGAGTGAGGATTAGGTGTCCTCCGCATCTGCTCCGCTGCATTCTGCGGGGCTGTGAAGGGAGAACCTAACGAGACATGCAGATTAAAGAGCGTGGGCAACCCAGGGCTCTGATCAGATGCCATCACCATCGCTAAGGAAAGGAGACAGGAGGGGACAGTTTGGGGGCTTGTGCCCTCATTGGTTGGAAGGGGTGGAAGGGAGAGAACAAGGAAGAAACAATCTTTGTTTTTGCTAGCAGGCCTGTGGGCAGGTTTCACTCAATGAGGAAGGAGATCCGGTGGCGCTGTGTGGTGACACCAGATTTGATAAACTCTGGGCCCACATCAAAGTCACTTGAAGGGCTTTTAAAATTACAGAGTCCTGAGTCCCGCCCTAGAGGTTCTGATCCAGTAGGTCTGGTGTGCATTTCTACCAGATTCCGTGGCACAACAAGGCTTCTGTCTAGGAACTACACTTCAAAAATCACTCCGCTGCATTCTCCCAGTAATTCACCCTGTCAGTTCTGTGAAGGCGGAGCAACCAGAGTCAGAACACCTGTTCTGAGACTCAAGTCTACCAGTAATCCCTTGTGTGGCTTCTGGACTCGTTTTGACCTGTGTAAAATGGGTACATTTGAAGCTTTTATGAAAAAATCTCTGAAGAGATGAAGCACCATGCCAGGGCTGTACCCAACTTTGTGTGCCCTTTTTATTACTTTTCCACCAAAGGAGCCTCTAGAACTGGTATTGGAGGGGACACATGAGAAAGACTGGGAGAATGAACATCTCTCTGCCCCTCTCTGGGGTTTTCACGTCCAATCCCACCACACCAGCCACTTTACTTCATCCCGCTGCATCCTCCAGCCATTTTGTGAGACCTGCCCATGACCCCATCTAACAGGTAGGCAAACTGGCTTGGAGAGGTGACTTTCATTGCTTCCTAGCCAAAAAGGCAAGATTGGGGTTCCACCACACCTGTCGGGCTCCCAACAAGAAGCTTCATTCAGCTTCTGCTTGTTCCAGATCACCTGTAAAATCTGCAGAGGGTTGGCATCAAGGTGAAATGAAATGGAATATAAAACCCTGAGGCTTAGCAAGGGCCCCTGCATGGCTGATCCCACCACGCAGTTCCAGGGCAGAGACTGACTTTCTGCTCCCCAGAAGATGACTTGGGAGTCATGGTGCCCAAGCCCAGGGAGCAGGGCAGTGTGGCAGGTGCCCAGTGGGCAGACAACCATGAGGACATCCTACAGACATTCACAGAGGACTGATTTCTGGAGGGGTGACTGGGGCCTGATCCTGTCAGAGAAGTAACGTTGCACAGTGCAAGAGGACAAGATGGTTCACGTTGGGAACTGGAGACGGCAGAAGATGGAGCCAGAAGCACGAAAAGCCGGGAACCTGCTCAACAGGGGGACCCTGGGGCGGAAGAACGACCGGATATGAAAAGTCAAAACTTGGGCGTCGAGGCTGATGGCAGCTAAAATCACAAATCCTATGCGGAGACGTCCTAACTGCCACTTCCTGGTTTCCTTTGGTGCTGTTTGTTCTGCATTACCAGAGCGAGAGGTAGCGCAGAAGAGACCCCCTGGCAGAAACAGCTGAGACGGTGTGATGAGTGATAAGGGATTAGGAATCCTCTCTCTGTTGCACTCCAGGCTTTGAAAGATCTTCCAAAAGTGAGAAACCCTGTGTAGTACTCATATAAATGGTCTTCAAATAACAGTAGCAGGGGAAGCCGGGATGGCTCAGTGGGTTAAGCGCTCACTTTGCAGTCCTGGGGACCAAGGATTGAATCCTGGCCCTGGCCCGTGTGGACCCATATGCTGAACTAGGGTGTGCTTCCCACGCGGGAGGCCCCCAGTTCAGCTCTTGCCCCCCACCCCCTGGTTCGGCCCCTGGCTTGAGGGGGTGTGCTTCCCATGTGGGAGGCCCCAGCCCAGTTCCTGCCCTATGCGGCCCCACCCACCTGTGTGGAATGAAACCATGTGGAAAACTAATGACGTACAACTATGGAGACTGCTCTGGGCCCTCCCCGCTTCTCTCTGTCTCTCTCTATCTCTATCTCTGTTTCTCTCTCTGTCAAAAAATCAATAAAATAAATCTTGAAAAAGAAAACAAAGGGCGACAGCAGCACAGGGACAGGTGTCTCTGGCCGATGGCCCAGCTGCATCCCAAGGCTGCCGCTGTCTGGCCAGGTCTCTTGAATGTCTTTTGAGAAGGTACACAACACAGGGTGGCAAAAGGAGGGCGAGACGAGGCTCTTTAGCGTGGGCCACGCTGCAGCCCACGTCAGTAATAGCTGGTTTCCCGCCTCGCCTCAGGAGCCCAGAAGACGGATGGCAGGCTGATTCAGCTCTGGGACCCCCAACTTCTCCTGAGTGCGGATGTGGTACCTGTCCTATCGTAGAGGACAGAGAGATGTAGGGGCAGGAGGAGCAGGAACCAGAGAAAGTGTCCTCTGTCAGCCATCAGGAAACAAGGACACGTTGCCTCTCCCCAGTTCCTAGCCTCTTGAGATCTGTCTCAGTCACCTCAGGCTGCTATAACAAAAATACCGCAAACTGGGTGGCTTACACAACAGACACTTATTCCTCACAGTTCTGGAAACTTAAGTCCAAGATCAAGGTACCAGGGGACTCAGGGTCCGGTGAGAACCCTCTTCCTGGTTCCCAGATGGCTGCCTTCTCCCTGTGTCCTTCCAGGGTGGAGAGACCCAGCTAGCACAAACCTCTTCTTACAAGGGCACAAATCCCATCCTGCCCTCATCTAAACCCAATTACATCCCAAAGAGCCCTCCTCCAAATCACCATCACATTGGGGGTGAGGGAGGCATGCATTCAGTCCATAGCACCATTCCTGACACTGTTCCAAAAGTGAGCGAGAGTAACTTCTGAAACCACCTGCAGCTCTTAGAAGCTGCCAGACTAATGATGAAGAGAGAACTTGCAGCTCAAAGGAACTGTGTGATCTCACGCTGGCGCCCTGGTGCCTGGGACTGACCTGTCAGGGGGTGAAGGGGTTACAGAGTCTGTCTTGGGCCCAGCCAGGCTTTAAACCACTCTCAAAAATCCTGGTCTCTCCTTGGGTTAAACAGTGTTGCTGTAAGAAATATCCAAAACCATAGAGAACTTTAATGAATGTACTTGAGCCAAACTGATGACAATTACCTGGTAGAAAAATCTCAGCCGATTAACAAAATGCTCCAAAGAATGGCAGTTTCACAGCTTCTTTTACACATTAGAATCAAAGGAGATGTGAAGAAGGTTACATGAAATCCATCGGTGGCAGATGAAGCGGGTGGGATAAAGCTAAGCAGAAAAACCCTGGGATTAGATAAAAAGCCAAAAGGAGATTCACAGACTCCTACATGTGTGGGTACAGGAAAGTTCAGGATTAACATTTACAGCACAGAGAGATGGCATTTGGGGAACAAGATAACAATGAGGGGTTCCGTAGTCTTCTGCTCCGGTGTAGTTGACGAGGCCCTAACGGGCTGGAAAAGGCATGACTCCCACATTTCAGAGGTGTATTATCTTAGATGCAAAAAGACAACAGACAGGCTCACTTAGGTAAAGGTTGCCCTTGGTCAAGGAAGCCATGCCCTGGTTTGGTTAGAAATGTTTATGTTCAGATCACCCTATGCAGTTAGTACCTGTCTTTGAGCTTGTAGGGCCCAGCATGCCAGCCTCCCCGAGTTTGTCAGGATTCATGTACAGCCCCTTTTTTGTTCTCAACAAGATGAAATGTGGTTCCTGCCCTCAAAGCAGGCTGCGGACTAGTTGGAAAGACTACTCACTTGCCTGGCAGAAGAACCAGACAGGGGACTCAGAGGCCCCAGTGGTCCCATTCAAGAACCAGAGCCCAGAAATCACAAGTACCTGGAGGGAAATTTAATTCAATCTCTTCCCTTGAGGAATATCAGACTCCCAACAGCATGCATCACCCTCCCAGTCTCCTCCTCTAGCTCTCCTACTAAACCTTCTTCTCCTTCCTGCCTCAACTTCCACATCCCCGCTCCCTCCCTGATTCCAGCACTTTGTTTTCACATTCATTTGATTTACCCTTGTCCTTGAGTCTGTGGTTTAGTCTCTGCTCCCCATTTTTATGATTCTGCATCACTCAAGCTAGAGTATCTTACTGGGGACAGGAGACCTCTCCCCACACAGCGGGGGGAAAGTAGCTGAGCAGACGACACTGAAGCCTGGACTCTACACTGTGCCTGACGGGTGGGAGAGAGCTGGGAGCCTGGAAACTCATGCCAACTTTCACCAAGTCAGTTCTGGCCCAGCACAGGTGGAGTGTGGTTGTGCAGCTTGGTTTTAAAGGCTCCAGACTTCAGACAACAAGGAGGCAGGCCTGAAGGGGCCTTGGGAGACAGGAAGGATGGCTTTGCAGACAGAAAGGAATTGTTCTAGAATGGGGGCAGGAACGCAGCGCACAGCAGGACGATGGAGCGGGATAGGCCCTTTCCACACTCAGTGACAGGCAGGCTCCAGGAGAGGCTGTTTGTGCAGTCATCGGGGCTTTGCTGAGGCAGCAGAGGTCATGCCTAGCTCCCTGTGAAGCTGCTGCTGGGCTCTCTGTGAGTGTAGAGACAACAGGACTACCGGGGTGGGGGGGGCGGCAGGAGCAGCCTCAGTCCTTCCTGGGAGCGTCCGTTGATGGCAAAGAGCCACCCTGACGCCTCCTGCACTGGCCCTTCCCCCCGGACAGGAGCCAGTGGGTGGGGTGATCTTCCAAGTTCCTCATGTGTGTCTGGGCCTAGGCCTTGCAGCTCATCCTATGCAAGAAGCCAAGGCTCCAGGAAGGCTCCGACGCAGGTGCCCACCTACACGTGGGCTGCTGAGGAAGGACGCCCCCACTGGCCCTGCAGGCACACCCTCCTGCTTTTGTCATAGGTGCTGATGAGAACATCACCTCTCCACCCAGCAATGCTCCACCCACACCCGCTCCAGGCTGGAACCTCATCCTTCTCCTCCAGAGACAAATCCTTTAGACCTTTATAGGTCATTGAGGTTTAGCTGGACACATATCATGACCGTTTCAAATATATGTCATAGACCTTGTTTTAACGACTTGTTTGAAGTTTGCTAGCCTATAACTACAGCCTATAATTGTTATGTGTTAAAGATGGGGGCTGTGGTGGTCCCCGGGGCTAGGTGCTGAGTATTCTCTCCTGTTTCTTGCAATCTAGTTCTCACACATCTGTCTTGACTGTAAATGGGCCTTTAATCCACTCCACACCCACCCATTCTCCAGCTGCCTCTCAGAGCACTTCTGGCTACCACGTGCATCCTCTAAGAGAGGTCCCTCCGGCTGGTGGCGCATTGCTGGACTGCAGGACCCTCTTACCCTTCCCTGGCACTAGGTTCCTTCATTCACCCTGATCTCCTTAATCCATCAGGTTTCCGGGCCTTAACTCAGCCAGCCCATCAGACTTGAACCCTTAAACTAGCAGATGAGACTCCATGCTATGAAACAGGACACAGGAAGAAGAGCCCACTGCCCGCTGCCATCCATCCCCAATCCTGACACGCCCAGAACCTATTTACAGCCTCATGTTCGCTTTCTTTCCAAAGGTCTTAGCCTCTCAAACTCTACTCCCTGGATTCAACTGCAGCCCACAGCCTGATACTGGAGGTTCACCACCTGGCCGTGCCCCATGGATGTGGACATCACTCAGCTTCTTGTCAGTGTTTCTCTCTCTGGCTGCATCTGTGAATGGCCACCGCAGGTGTCCAACACAGACTGCTATTCCATGTAGCTGATGTCCCCATCACTTCAGATCCCAGACACTGTGCCTTTGCTTGCAATAGCTCCTGTCACCCCCTCTCTACCTTCCCACCCTCCCGCAGCCTCCATCAGCCCTCCCCTTCCTCACTAATCTTCCTCGGAATAACTTGGAGGACAGATGGCACAAGACAGATGAGTGCCATCACTGCATCCCACATCCACTGCCTGGCGCTCACCGAGTCAATGCGCTCTGTGAAGGGACGCTGAATGGGCAAAGCCAGTCCCGCCTGGGGTGGAGTGTTCATGGCACGAAGTGTCCCCACACACTGGGACAGTCGCAGTGGTGGGCACTGAATGAGCATGTGTCTTATGCCAGAACAGTGCAATGTACTTTATGCACAAACTTTCATTCCATACTTAGCACCATCTTACGAGGTTCATTTCCTATGAACCTCATAAAAACGGAAGCTGACAGTGAATGAGTGGCTTGCTAGCCTCCCAGAGCCAAAGCTCGTTTCCAGCCCAGTTCTGCCCGAGCCCAAGCCTGGGCTCTCACCGTAACATCAGTTCTCACTACAACATCCCCATTTGAAGGCAGATTTATTATTCTTTTCTTTGACCAATATTTGTTCTGCACCTACTATGAGCAGGTCATTGTGCTGCGCATTGGACATTAGAGATGGAAGGGCAGGCTCCCCATCCCCGACATCCTCAGGAGTACTTAGTCCAGAGGAACCCGGGATAAATCATAAACAAGTCAACAAATAGAGGATACAGCCTCCAGAGTCCTAAGGACTCTGAAGAAAATAGTATGAGATGGAGAGAGAGTGAATGGTAGAAAGAGGGAGGGAGGGACGCTTTAAGATAGGTGGTAAGTGAAGGCCTGTCCAAACAAAGGCTACCTCAGCCAGACATAAAGAATCATTCTGGGGGAAGGTATTTCAGTCATAGGAGCCCCTAGAGCCAAACCTACAAAGCAAGAAGGCTTAGCAGGTTGGGGAAGTGGGAAGGAAGCCAGTAGGTGGACGTGAGAGGATAAGAGTCAGGCAGGATGATGGCAGAGCAGTAGGCAGGCCAGATGGTGAAGGTCTGCTAGGACCAGTGATGTTACATTTTTGCAGTGGAGTAAGCAGGACACTGATTCCAACTCCTTTATATTTGAAAAGACCCCTGTGATAATTATGTAATACATAAATGTGGCTGCACATGGAGATATGGAAAAGGGGCGTTGGAAGAGCAGTTGCAAGGATCTGGTATTCTACATGCAGGAAGAGTCCAGAGATCTGTTGTTGGGTTAGACGTGGAAGGTGAGCAGAGAGAAATAGAGAAAAACAAAGGCTAACCAGATTGAAAAATTGCATGGCTGGTGATAGAGTTCATGAGATGAAGGAAACAGAAAAGCAACAAATAGGGGAGAATGTTAAAATCAAAATCACATTTTGAGCATGTTAAGTTTGGAGTGTCAGTTCAAGAATCAATGGAAGAGAAAGTACAAGTCCACGCAGCACTTTTGCAATTCTCAAATCCACAGAACTCAGAAAACAAAAGTGTTTCATAATTCATTTACCAGCAAATTCTGACATGACATGAAATGAGGCGATCTACAGATTATTTTTTATCCCACTTAGGATAAGCATTCACATTCTTTACTTCAGAAATATCAACGTTTGTTTCAATTGAAGTTGCTGGAGGTATTACCTGTCTACAACTTAAAATTGGGATTCTAAAACACACCTGGTACCAAGTTCCAGATAAGAAATTGTAAGCCTAAATGTAGTTGGAAATATAAGTCTAGAGCTCAAAGGAGCAACCATGGGCTTGGAGCTGAAGATAAAAACTGGAAGACCATCAGCAAGCAGGTGGTATTTAGAGTTTTGAGAGCAGGCTTCACCTTGGAGAAGACCATAATAGAGAAAAGGCCAAGGACAGGCCTTAAGATAAGCTCCCATTTAGACTTCGTGTAGATGTCGTGCCGAAGAGGTACAGACTTATATCCCAACTCAACACAAGTGAACGCTGAGGCTCCCAGAGAGAAAGTCATTTGCAGGAGGTTCCAAGCTCCGGGCCTGCCCCTGGATTGTGAGATGAGGAAGGGTTAGCATTGGGATACGGACCATGGCACTGAAACCCAGCAGAGTTAACTGTCCCCTCTGGGCTGATCCCGCTGTATCTGAGCACATCAGCTCTAAATTCTGAAATGATCTAGCCCCTGGGTATGATCTGGCAGAACCCTGAGTATCATAGCCCGATGCCCAAGCAGTGCCCATTGTCTCCCTCTTTTTGGACGTCATGCATCACATAGAGTTGTAATGAGCTACTTATGACTTGTTACTCCTATTGGTTGTAGTTACTACCGTATTTTCCGACGTATAAGACGACCGAGCGTATAAGACGACCCCCTAATTTTACAGTTAAAACATAGGTTTAGGCCTATATTCGCTGTATAAGACTACCCCCCACTTCCGAGGCTGTAGTCTTATACAGCAAATATAGGCCTAAACCTATGTTTTAACTGTAAAATTAGGGGGTCGCCTTATACGCCAGAAAATACGGTAATTACTTGAGGGTTTGTTAACTAAAACCTGCTCAGTTATAGAAATAGGTGAGACTCCTAGGTCTAAGGCTTTCATTCGGCATGTTTCTTGCCAATGGGGTACACATTTAGTAATTCGTAAATTCTTAGTTGCCTGAGTGACCCACAACATTGCTAGGAAGAGATCTGTTCTCATCTTTAGGGACCACATTAGGCTTTCCGAAGTTTCTAGCACTCTTACATTCTCCTGCCTCAGAAACCCTCTCAGGAATACCCCTGGGGATATTAAGTACTAGCAATCCTTAAGTTGGTAACAGAGCACCTCAAGAAGAATACTTAAGGCAGATCCCATTGAGATTTCTCTGTAGGCCCCCTTATCAAATCCCCAGAAAGGACAGTACCCCATCAAGGCTGATGCCTGTAAGGGACTCCAACGTCTGATACAGAAATTTATAACTTGTGGACTTTTAGTACTCTTCAATCCCCTCGTAATGCCCCTACCCTACCAGTTTTAAAGCCAAACGAAAAGTATCATCTAGTCCAGGACTTGAGAATTATTTCAGATTTATTTTTATTGTTTTTGACAAAGAAAAAGAGACAGAGAGAGGGGCGGGGGTGGCAGAGCAGCCTCCATAGTTGCACATTATTAGTTTTTTTTCATAGTTTCATTCCACAGGTAGGCACAGGACTGTGCAGGGCAGGAACCTGCTGGGGACTCCCGGCATGGGAAGCATGCCCCCGCAAGCCAGGGGCCTCCCACATAGGAAGCAGCCTGCTGTGGGAGCCAAACCAGAGGCCTCCTACATAGGAAGCTTGCCCAGGTGGGAACCAAACTAGGGTCACACCCCAGTTCAGCATATGCGTCCACACAATTTGATCCTCGGACCCTGGGGCTGCAAGACGAGCACTCAACCTGCTGAGCCATCCTGGCATCCCGACTTGAGAATTATTAATGATTTTGTTGTACCTATTCACCTGCTGATCCCAAACCTATATTCAGTTCTGACTCAAGTGCCAGGGGAGTCCAGATAGTTTTTTGTCTCAGATCTCAAAAATGCATTCTTTTATATGTATCCTCTTACACCCAGACTCGCAATGCCTATTCACTTTTGAACTGATGGACCCTGACTCTGGTCTGTCCCAAAAGCTTTCCTGCACTGTATTGTCCTGGAGATTTAGAAATAGCCCTCATCTTTTTGACAATGCTTTGGCTAAAAACCTTAGAAAGCTTTTTCTCCCAAATAGGGCTATCCTCCAGTATGTGGATGGTATACTTATTTGCAGTCACACTAAGAAACTTTCAGATACCAACACCACCCAAGTTTTTAACTTCCTGGGCTCTAGAGGACATAAAGTCTCCAAGAAAAGGGCCCAAATTTATTCGCAGCACATAGAATACCTTGGATATATTTTAACTCCTGAGCACCAGCTTAATCACTAAGACAAAGGAGGTCATTTCCCAGCTTGGCCCTCCTCAGACCAAAAAGAAAAAACCACAAAACAAACAAACAAACAAACAAACAAAACCTAGTGCCTTACAGTGTATGGTGGGATTCTATAGGTTATAGATCCCCTGTTTCAGTGTCATGGCCAAGTCACTATATGAGGCCCTAGCTGGGTGGGCCACTGAGTCTTCAGACTGAATCATAAAACCAAATGCCATTGGATATATTCAGCAGTCTTTCATGTCTGCCCCAGCACTAAGTGGACCTGACCTCTACAAAGCTTTCATCCTCTTCACTGCAGAGAAGCAGGGCATAGCACTAAAAATATTGATGCACTCACTGCGACAAGATCTCCAGCCAGTTGCTTACTTTTGTAAACAGCTGGATTTGGTAGCCAAGGTATGGCTGGGATGCTTAAGTGGGGGGGCTGCCATAGCCATTGTATTGAAGGAGCCACCAAGTTAACCCTGGGAGAGACACTAGAGGTTAGGACTCCCCACCAGGTACATGGGACGATGCCTTACCAAATACCAGGTGCTCCTACTGGACTCTCCAGAAATCACATGTAAGACATAACACGCTCTTATCAGTTACTCTGATGTCTACAGGACAGCACTCCGATTTGACACATTCCTGCACTGAAACTATATAACAGGTCTATACCAGTGAGCTTGATCTAAGACAGTCCTTTAGGCAACACAGGTAAGGATTGGCATACCGATGGCAGGAGCTACATGCGCGACGCAACTCATAGGGCACGTTATTCTGTGGTGAGCCTCAAGTGCGCTGTAGAGTCAGGTCCTTAACTTCCCAATGCCTCGGCTCAGAAGGCAGAACTTACTGTTCTCACCAGAGCCTATAACTGGGTAAAGAAAAGAGGGTTAATATATATACTGACTCAAAGTGTGCATTTTTAATCCTCTGCTCATGCAACAATCTGAAAGAAATGAGGGCTCTTTTTTATCATTTTTTTTAAGATTTATTTTATTGTTTTTGACAGAGAGAGGCAGAGACAGAGACAGAGAGAAGGGGGAGGGCCCAGAGCAGTCTCCATCGTTGTACATCATCAGTTTTCAACATGGTTTCATTCCACACAGGTGGGTGGGGGCCATGCAGGGTGGGAACTGGGCTGGGGGCCTCCTGCATGGGAAGCACATCCCCTCAAACCAGGGGCCGAACCAGTGGGGCAAGAACTTAACTGGGGGCCTCCCGCATGGGAAACACACCCCAGTTCAGCATATGGGTCCACACGGGCTGGGGCCAGGATTCAATCCTCGGTCCCCAGGGCTACAAAGTGAGCGATTAACCCACTGAGCCACCCGGCTTCCCTTTGTTTTTTTTTATTTATTGAGGTAACATTGGTTAGTAAAATTATATAGGTTTCAACTGTACAATTCTATAATTCATCATCAGTGTGCTGCATTGTGTGCTCACCATCTAGAGTCAGTTCTTCCATTACCATGTATTTGACCCCCCTCCCTCCTCCACCCCTGCCCCTCTTACCCTCTGGTAACCACTAAAATATTGTCTGTGTTCATAAGTTTTTGTTTATTTTGTTTATCTTGTTTCTTTGTTGTTTTTAATTTTATACCCCACCTATGAGTAAGGTTATATTGTTCTTGACTTTTTCTTTTTT
>PVKE010012813.1:0-37630 GCA_004027555.1 Craseonycteris thonglongyai
TCATCTTACACCTGTTAGAATGGCTATAATCAACAAGACAAGGGATAACAAGTGCTGGAGAGGCTGTGGACAAAAAGGAACCCTCATACACTGCTGGTGGGAATGTAAACTGGTACAACCACTATGGAAGGCTGTATGGAGATTCCTCAAAAAATTATGAATGGAATTACCATATGACCCAGCCATCCCTCTACTGGGCGTCTACCCAAAAAACCTGAAAACCTTAATCTTTAAAGATGTTTGTACCCGCATGTTCATAGCAGCACTGTTCAAATTGATATATTTTTGAGCAGCTAAATTATATTAAGTGTGAAAAATCAATCTTCCTGAAGAGAACCACTTTTCCAAATGGGACATACCAAAATGCTTTTGACAGAGCCCACGAAAAATAATAATAATAATAACAATAAAGAGTATTGTTTTGTGTTTTATTATATGAAGCAAACACTGGAGGTTTTCCTGTAAAATTTTGCATCATAAGATATGACAAGAAATTTATGACCTTGAGTTTTCTGTTGATAGTCTTGTAACTTAAAGCAACTCAAAAGTTATTTTGATCTTGAAATAAATATAATTATTAGTTATAGTCTCAACTTATTGACAACTGGTTTATATTAATATATTATAAAATGGCATTGTGATTTTGACTGAGAAGTTGATTTTATGTCAATATGTTCTGTATAAAAAATTGTGAAATGAGATTTGACACTATATTTGAGATTTAACATCTCAGAAGGTTACCATTGCAAATAGATACATAGACCTTATAATTGACCTTTGTCTTGGCTGCATAATTTGTTAATAATTGACAACTGAAAAATGATAAGCCCTATGTAGAATTATACACATGGAAACTATGTAATCATTATGAACCAATGTCACCCCAATAAATTTAATAATAAAAAGTTATAGATCACAATAGCAGGTTAAATCTTCTTAGGCAGTTATGACTCATTTATTTGCCTTATTAGCTTTCTGTTTGGAATCAGTATATGGAGGCTGTCAGAAAGTATTCATGTAATATAAAAACTACAGGCATTTATGGTTGGATTTTTTCCAGAAAGCCCTCACACAGACTTTGGAGCAAGAGAAATCTGGAATTGAATCCAGGCTCTGCCATCTAGTGGTTATGAGAACTTAAAGTTATTTATTCTCTTGAAGCCTCAATTAATTCATCTAGAACCCTATAACAATTAACACTGACCACCCAGGACTTTTGTGAGGATGCAATAAAATAGTTTATGCAAAGGTCCTGGCTATAAGTAACGATGTCATAAATGTCATTATTATGAGTAACATCATTGACTTTGTAATTGGTTTATTAATATGTGGTATTATGATAACACAGCTGTTTTATTAGATTTATTATTTTATCACTTAAAAGTATAAAAATATTTCTTTGAGTATATTTCCCTAGGAATGAAAATAAGACCTAAATATATGCATTAAGACTCTGGCTATTGGGGTTTTCTGAAGGAATAGGCCAGAGGAGGGAAGCATTGAACGAAGGTGACAGGAACCAACACCAAATTCCATTTCACAGTTTTTCTAGACAGGGGCTAGTCCTGTCCTGAAACAAATGCTCTGTCACATCACAAGGAAGACTAAGACAGGCTTAGAGAGGAGTGGGGAGGGGAAAAGAAAGGGCTGGGTTGTTGGGTAAGCGATGGAAGAAGATTTGGCAATAGCCTCCACATCTCCCATTTTTTTTAATTGTTAAATTTATTGGGGTGACATTGATTGATATCAATTACATTGTTTCCAGGTGTACAATTCTACATTACATGGTCTATATATCACATTATGTACTCACCACCCAGAATCAGCTCATTTTCCATCACCATATGTTTGATTCCTCATCCCTACTTCTCCTCCCCCACCTATCTCTCCCACCCACCTCCCCCCTTACCCTTAGGTAACCACTAAACTATTGGCTGTGTCCGTGAGTTTTTGTGTCTTTGTTACTTTCAGTTTTATATTCCACCTATAAGTGAGGTCATATGTTTCTTGATTCTTTCTTACTTATTTCACTTAATGCTTTCAAGGTATATCCATGTTGTCACAAATGGCTGTATTTTATCTTTTCTTATTGCAGAGTAGTATTTCATTGTATAACTGTGCCAAAACTTCTTTATCCAGTCATCTGTCAGAGGACATTTTGCTTGATTCCATGACTTGGCCACTGTGAACAGTGCTGTGACGAACACTGGGGTACATATATCTTTGAGGATTAAGGTTTTCAGGTTTTGGGGTAGATACCCAAGAGAGGGAATCCTGGGTCACATGGCAATTCCCTTCCTTGTTTTTTTGAGGAATCTCGCACACTGCCTTTGTAGTGGTTGTACCAATTTACATTTCCAGCAGCAGTGTGTGAGGGTTCATGTCCACAGACTCTCCAGCACTTGTTATTCCTTATCTTGTTGATTATAGCCATTCTAACAGGTGTGAGGTGGTATCTCATTGTGGTTTTAATTTGCATTTTCCTAATTGCTAGTGAAGTGGAGCATTTTTTCATGCCACATCTTCCATTTCAATGCTGTAAAAACTAGGCTGTTCCTTCTCAGCCTAAAGCCTACTTTGGAACAAACAGCACTTTTGTGCTTACAATATAATTTTGAAAATAAAGAGAAGCTAACAATTTAGATTATGAAGGTAAAAAGGGACTCTTCTTATTGTCCCTTCTGGATAATTAGATTAAGAATGTAAAGAAATTCTTATGTGCACCTTTAAAAAAAACCAAAAAAAATAGGAATAACTAAAATGCTAAGACAAATTTTGTCATTTGTGCAAATTACCCAAAAAGAAAAAATCCAAAATGTGGTAAGAGTAGAGTCATGGTGAGAATGTTTTATTTATTTCTTTATGTGTTATATTTATCTCCATTGCCAATCTTACTTTCTTGATTAAAGTTTTTGCTTCTGTTAAAGTACTAAAAGCTAAGGGGTAAAATATCTCAATGTTTCTTTTTATTTACATCATTCGACGGCCCCACCCCTGTACTTATAATAGACAAAGAATTCATGGTTTATTTGTAAGCAGACTTGCTCTGGGAGAAAACTGAATATGTCTTTCTCCTTTTATCTTCATATTTCCTACTCTTCCCTACTATTTCCCAATGAAGTATATCTTAATGGAAAAATGGTGAATATTTAGTGATTTGAGTTTGGTTAGAATTTTTTATTTTTTTATTAAAGGATATTCTAGTACAGGGGTCTGAACTATAGCCCAAAGTTTAAATCTAGCTTCTGTTTTTCTATGGATTATAAGCTAATAAAGATAGTTTTCTTTTAAAATTGTTGAAGCAAAACCGTAAGGAAAAAATAATTTGTGGCACGTTAAAATGACATGAAATTCAAATGTTAATGTCCAGAATTAAAGATTTATTAGCACACAGCCACACTCATTCATTTACATGCTGCCTATGGTTGTGCCCATGCTCCAATAGCAGAGTTGAGTAGTTGTGACACAGACCATATGTTACAGTCTCATTGCTTTGCACAGCAGCTTGATTCATTAAAAATCACAGTGACAGTTACAATTCTTCAATGTTTCTGGTGCCATACATATCACTGCACCATAACGTTTGTTTTATTAACATTGTATGTCATGTCAAAATTAAAAAGAAGAAAAACATGGAGTTGGAATGTTGTAGTCTTGTGGTACAGTGGTATAGATTATTTTGTTATCAAATTAGGTGGCAAAACATCTTGTTTTATTAAGCAATGATGCTATAGCAGTACTAGATAAATGTGGATATTACCAGACTATGTACTCATCACGTCTTCAACTCAGGAAAACAACAATTAGAAAAGGGAGAAAGTTTTAAATGAAACGTCTCAACACAACAGAATTTCTTCACCAAAACAAGAAAAAAGAAGGGGAAGGAAGGAAGGGAGGGAGGGAGGGAGGAAGGAAGGAGGGAAGGAAGGAAGAAAGGAAGGAAGGAAGGAAGGAAGGAAGGAAGAAACAATAACAAGGTTGCAACTGAATTTTTCTCAGCAGCTCATTTATCAGATAAGCAAGAAAATCCATTTGCCAATGTTGCCTTAGCAATTGAAAAAATGTGACCATAGAAAGTAAAAACTATCCACTTTTGAGAATAACAGTTTTTCAAAGAGTTAAAAACTTTGGAAGAAATATCAATAGTCAATTTAAAAGTATTGCAAATAATCTGGAGTGGCTTGCCTTGGCTCTTGGTGAGTCAAAAATGTTACTATAATAATACTAGTCGGTTGTTACTGATTAGAAAAGTTAACAATGAATTTGAAGTGACTGAAGAAATATCACCTACGGATTATCTCTGTGGAAAAAATACAAGTGAGAAAACAGTAATTCCAGGAGAGGCAGGGATTTCATCAGCGGGTTAAGAGCTCGCTTTGCAGCCCTGAGAACCGAGGATCAAGCCCCGGCCCATGCAGACCCATGTGCGGAACTGGGGTGTGCTTCCCATGCGGGAGGCCCCCATCTCGGTCCTCCCCCCACACACACACCCCCGCACCCCCGTACCCCTCCATTCAGTTTCTGGCTCAAGGGGTCGTGCCTCCCATGTGGGAGGCGCACCTGCCCTGAGCAGCCCCTGCTCACGTGTGTGGAATGAAACCATGTTGAAGAGCTGATGACATACAGCTGTGGAGACTGCTCTGGGTCCTCCCCTCCTCCCTCTGTCTCTGTGAAAATAAATAAATAAATAAATCTTTAAACAAACAAACAAACAAACAAAAAAGCCCGGTAATTTCATACAACCTGAAGTGGAATCTGCTAAGGTGTGTTATGGTTGTAAGATATGTGTGGAGCAAATAAGGGCTTAGTTTTTCAAAAATTCACAAAGCTTGTAAAGATGAAAAGGCTTCAAAGCCTAAGGTTATTGAACGTATTAATTATCAGAAGGTAATTTGCAGAAAGTATTTGAATCTGTCTGGAACCATTGTAAGTTGGAAGACTTTGAACTCCGGACCAAAAATGAAATTTTTCTGAATAAGAATGTCTCTCAACCACTATTATCAAATATGGAGCCACTTTGAAATTAGCTTTTGCTGTAGACTTGATAATGTTTCTTAATGAACATTTAAAAAGGCAAAAGAGTGCTTATATAAAGTGTATACTTAAGTATAGTCATTTCCACAACTGATGTTGTTCGAATCACAAGTAATATCACACTATTTTATTCATCCTATGCTGTCAAAAGTTAAAACAATAAACTAGATCTCCAATTACACACAAATTGATAGTGAGCTAACTTATAGTTCCCAGCTTAAACTAGAGGTAAAGCAACATCTTTCTCATTTTGATAAAAATGCAAAAATTTTACATATTTTAAAACCCATTTAACTGTGCAACTGAAAAGCTTCCATTTAACTTTCAGTTGGAAGTGATTGATCTTCTATGTAATGATATGTTAAAAGAAAAACATCTAATAGAATAAATCTATAAGTTCCTTCAAAGAGATAAATATGTTCAATTAAAATCAAATGCCTGTGGATCTGTTACCAGTATTTGGCAGTACCTATTTTTGTGAAAAGACACTTAATAGATGAAATATACAAAATCCCATATAAGATAAACATTAATAGATGGATATTTGCAACTAATTTGGTTGCTAGAGAGCATCATTTTTAAACTTAAAACCCCAATGTGTGAGTTTCCTATCACTGCTATAACAAATAACCATGGTTAGTGGCTTAAAGCAGCTTCCATTTATTATCTCACAGAATATAGTCAAAAGCCTAAGTGACAATATCATTCAAATGGATTGTTCACTTAAAAGTCCCACAAGGCAAAAAACAAGATGTCAGCAGAGCTGTCTTCCTTTCTCAAGGGTTTGAAAATTATTCCACTTTTAAGCTCATTTAGGTTCTTGTACAAATTTAGTTCCTGTTGGTTGTAGAATTGAGGCCCTCATTTCCTTTCTGACTACCCACCAGAAGACATTCCTACATATTGGTCGCATTCTTTCTCCTTTCCTTGTGGCCCCTCCACTACCTATAGGTCAAGTTGCTCTTATACTTCTATTTTCTACTACTTCTGCTACATCTCTCTCATTTCACGTTGAGAGCTCCTTTCTGCCTTTAAGAACTCATTTGGTTGGGATAGTTCCACCTTGATACTCCAGGATAATTTTCCTATTTGAACACCCACAATCCCGATTATATCTGCAATTTCTCTTTTGCTATATACATACTTAAAAGACCCAAGAATCAGGATGTGGACATATTTGTGGGGTCATTAATCTGCCACCAATCCAATTAAACAAACTGGCATTACTAAAACAAATTCCATTCTTTTTATTAGCAGATCTATGTTACAAAATGTGTTTGATTATTATTATATTTTGAACTTTGTTAATTAAAAATTATAGAAATTTATGTTTCTTTCTTAAATATATGTAAGTACCTGTAAGTTATCAATTTTGGCATTTGGCTCATAGGGCTAAAATGTCTATTATCTGTACTGCTACAGAAAAAGTTTGCCAAATCCTCTACTAGTGGAAAAATTAATTGGTCCAGACTCTCTGGAAGAAAATTTAATTTTAACAACATATTTCAAAAATAAAACAATCAGGGATGTTGGGATAGTTCAACACGTTGAATGCTTGTCTCACAACCATAAGGTCCAGGGATCAAACCCTGGCCCCAGCCCATGCAAACACATATGCTGAACTGTAGCTTAACTGGTAACTTCTGAGATGGCTCAGTGGTGAAAATTCTTACCTAGCATGTGGGAGGCCTCCAGTTTCGTGCCCACCCCATACGGCCCCACATCTACTTGTGTGGAACGAAACCATGTCACAACTAGTGATGTACAACTATGGAGACTGATCTGGGCCCTCCCCACTTCTTTTTCTTTCTCTCTCTGCTTCTTCTCTCAAAAAAACAAACAAACAAAAAAACTTAAAAAAATAAAAATAAAACAAACAAAAAATTGTGCCAAAAAATTATATTACTACAGATTTTTGCTAAGATAGTAAGTCTGTGAAGACTCAAATTTAGCAGTTTTATTTATTCAGCATCATTTATAAAGGCAGAAATTTGGAGCTAATCCAAGTATGTACCAATAGAGGGATAGTTAAATAAATTAGAGTAAATCCATTCAGCACAAAATGATATTATAATAAATATAAATGGTAGCTATTTTTACTTTTATTGATTATATGCATTCTAATGTTTTTAATAATGTGTATTTATTCCATTTAGAGATAACTATAATTAAGGTTATTTTTCTAAAATTAATTGAGTTAATTTTGTAGAAACATTAAGAAAGCAATAAAAAAAAAAAAGACTTTGGCTGCTCTATTAATTAATCCTGAAGTTGAGCTCTGTAAATATTGCTTAGAGATATGAAAAATTTTTTAAGAAGGCTTAATAATGATAGAGTTAGTCCCTTACGAATGGGACTGAGAGTAATAAGCTGCTGATCAGAGATACTTGCTTTTTATTATAAGGTGTATGTAATGTTTGACTTGAAATACGGTGTTGGAAGAGAGCTCTACAGATACCCTGCAACACAGAAAGAGGAACAAGTGGGTCGGAGAGCATATTGAGCCTGAAACATGGCTGAAAGCAAGAAACACAAAACTAAAGATGTCCTACTTCAAGCACATCATGAGAAAGCAGGGTTCTTGGGAAAAGACAATAATGCTGGGAAAAATGGAAAGGCAGCAGGAAAAGAGGCAGACCATGTAGGAGATGGATTGACTCCATAAAATAAAGCACAGGCATGAATTTATAGGAACTCAGCAGGGCTGTTGAAGATAGAACGTGGACATAACTCATTCACTGGGTCATCAGGAGTCAGTGTTGACTAAGTGGCACAGAATACACATGCTATTTGACCTTATTCTGATAAAAGCATAAAAATACAGACTTCTACTCAGCAGTGTGAATAGAGCTTTGGAGAAATGGAGCTTTGGAGTAAGCAGGCCTGATTCCAAAGTCCAATAATTCCTAGCCCTCTGAACCTCAGTTCTAGTATCTGTAATGGTGAGTGGGTGGTATGTATGTCAAGGATTGTTAATAATTAATTACATAATAAATATCAAGTAACTAGCATAATGTTTAGTAAAAGCAAACATTAAACACAGCTGTTTTTCCACCTTTTATTGTAAATCTTTTCCACAAAACTGCATTTATTTTGGTATCTACAAACATATATCTAATCATATCTGAATATATTTAAGTATAACTTTTAAATATATGCAAATTAATTTAACTATCTACATTTTACTTTTGAGTACTTATGTACTCCTTTCATTTTTGATAAGTACTTTGAAGGAAAGAATACATCTAATAATTTTTGTGTAAATTGATATAATATTCACCCTACTTCTATTAATGTATCTGAGTGTTTTCATTCAATTTTTCACCTTGGTGGCAGAAGAAGAATTTAAGAGATTTGAACCTGGACGTGTCTGTATCAAGAGTCCAGATACCCCCCTAAACATAGCTGAGATGTTATCTTAATTGTTTTTATGCTTATCTTTATAAGTGCAGTCAGGAGGTACACTCTCTTTTTAGTGCACACATTCACATATAACCCATCACCAAATTATATCTATTTTCACTTGTAAGTCAGTCACATAGCCTTTCATTCCCTACCATCCTTGCCCTTATTAACCTGGTTCCGACCACTCTTGTCATGGTTCAAATTGTTTTAGTCTCCCAAGGAATCACCCGGTCTTCATTCTTGTACCCTCCACTTCATTGTCTCCACTATAGCAGAGCTGTAATCTAAACCAGCCCATTTTTGTTTTGTTTTCTTTTTTTTTAATTGTATTTGACAAAGAGAGAAACAGAGAGACAGAGAGGGACAGAGAGAAGGGGAATGGCCCAGAGCAGTGTACCTTATGGCATGTCATTAATTTTCCACATAGTTCTCATTCCACAGGTGGGTGCGGAGCAGGAACCTGGTGGGGGTCTCTCACATAGGAGGCATGCCCTGCGAGCCAGTGGCCTCCCACATAGGAGGCTTGCCCTGGTGAGAACCAAACTGGGGACACACCATAGTTCGGCATGTGAATCTGCAGGGACTGGGGCCAGGATTCAATCCTCGGTCCCTGGGGCTGCAAGAAAGTGGCTCAACCCTCTGAGCCATCCTGGATTCCTTCCCCCCAAGCCTGTTTTTGTAACAGTTCTATAATTCCATGTTTCTCTGAAGAAGAAGCTCCAACTCTAGAAATCCCCCAAATTAGGAAGTCTGTAAAAGTAGCAACTTTCCAACTTGCAAGGGAGAGTTTTGTACATTTTGGTTATTCAAGAAGTCTTCGGTCAGTTGGTGAATAAACCTGGTTTCCAAGCTGAATATTCTTGCACCAGCTCATTCCTTCAGCCTCAACTCTTGCTCCTCCTGCCCTTGAATTTACACTCTAGCTATAATGAACTTCGTTTAGATCCTGAAAATCACCCAAGAGAGCAATAGTTATCAGAAACACACAGTGCTGAAAACAAGAAAGGCAAACTCTAAGACCTAAACAACCTGATAATACCAGGAGAGCTGAGTCTGGTGACAGGGCAGTGAGGGCCAAAGAAAGGGATGCTGGAGGATAAAAGGAAAATTGACAATGCCAATGGACACAAAGCAAACAGGAGTCCTCATCCATGTCATAGGTCAGAAGGACTGAACCTCTGGATTGAAGGTAATTTGTTGTGTCTTATCTTCATTGACGTTTATACTGTTCTTACCTTTCCTTGGTTTCTGTTGCACTTTCCTTACATGGAGAAAGCCATTCTGGAATGAGTTATGTAGCTATTGTGTTATTATGTGGTTTTTATGTGCCTGAAATCCTGCTAGAAACTGAGGGTATAAAACCAGAGGGTAATAGACACTTTCTTCATGAAGACTGCAGTCTGTGTGGAAGGGAGAAGTGGGTTGTTTCAATACCATAGAATAAATACTGAACTGAATTGTACAGCTGCTCAACAAAGGTAGGGCACTTTGTCAGACATGGAGGCTCGCAGAAAGAAGTTTCATCTGTTAATGTGGAGACCAGAAAATTCTCTGAGCAGACAAAGCCAGTTTCATCATACAAACCAAACTTAATTCAGCTTATTTTGCAAGACTAATTATGGGATTCAGGACAGGCCTCCCCCAAATATTCCACTATATATTGAATGATCAATATATGTAACATAATTATATATTGATGATTTTGAATTGAAGTTAGTTAAGAAACAGCTGGTGTAAGAGCATTCCGATCCTCCTTTACTAGAGATAAGACATTCAGAGCTAAAATGGCTGTATACTTTTGTTACTTTGGTAATTTGCTATCCCAAGCCTGAACTCCTTTGTCAATTCTTCACAAATAATTGTTTCTATGTTTAAAAAGGTATAAAAGCTTTGCTCACATCTTAGAGCCTCCTTCCAAACTTTTGTTTGAGTGCTCCTGGTTTGCACACTCCCTCTTTGGTGTGCACCTGATATTTTGCTAATTACTGCTTCAAGGTTTGTTGGTTTTACTTTGGCCCTTTATGAACCTTTGACACATCACAGTTTCTCAAAGTATCTATTGATTTTATCTATGTCTACACTTAGTAAATTTATAGACGCTTACTCTGCATATTTTCTGGGGATGTCTTGTTTATGTATAATATGTGAACGATCATATAAAATTTTTATTTTTCCCTTTGGATATCAACTTCTTTTGTTTGCATTGTTTTTTGTGGCTAAGAGGCTGAAAAGTCTTCCAAAGGTCACAGTGGAATTCTTCACCTTGTTTGACAGGCTGAAGAGCAAATTTTTGAATGTCAAACACACTTTTAAATAGTCTGATTTTCTCTGTTGTCTAATACCATTTCAGTTAAACTTTTTCTGAAGAAATCTGTTTTCCCCAGCATGAAACTTTATTTGAACTCAAGTCACACATCATATGCAGGTTCTGTGACACCAGGAGTTAGATTCTTTTATTTCTTTCCTCTCAATGTCTAGACCATTCTGAGGGGAATAAGTCATTGTAAGGAGCAGGAATTACAATCATAGAATTAGAACAACTGGGTCTTTCATATTAAGGTGTAAGTCCACACATATCTTTTCTGCAATATGCAGCATTGAATTTGCAGAATGGGAAGCTACTCAGCAATGAGTTACAACTCCTGGGGGCAATGGAGAACCAAATATGGAGAGAGGCAGAACAGCGGGAACATTCCACCTCAGGGATAGCCTGTAGAAAATTTAAAGAAATAATAAAACTGGCTGAAGTCACTTTCCTTTTTATTATCACCAGGTATTGTCATTCTAAACCAAGCTTGTCTAGCCTACTGCTGGCTGCTTGCATGTGGCCCAGGATGGCTTTGGATGTGGCTCAACACAAATTCATAAACTTTCTTAAGACATTATTAGATTTTTTTGCACTTTTTTTTTTAGCTCATCAGCTATCTTTAGTGTATTTTATGCAAGGCCTAAGACAATTCTTCTTCCAGTGTGGCCCAGGGAAGCCAAATGGTTGGACACCCTTGGTGTGGTAAAAATCCTCATCTCTGCTGAATGAGACCATGCCTCTGTGCAACTTCCTTGCCAAAAAGCCCCCTTCTCGATATTTATGTCTCTTTTTCCCCTGGCCCTACTGAGTGGGCTGCTGTTAACAGAGATCAGGAGTGTTATTATCTTTTATTGCTGCTTATAATAATATCAGTGTTTTATCTGATGATGCAATAATAATAAATGTGGAACTCTAATACAGAGCAATATCCCTATGGCTTCCCCATTGGAGTAGCCCTTCCATGGTGAAGCCAACACTCACCTCCACACCACACATGGCTTCATAAAATTCTGTATTTTGCCAGGATCTGTCTGGGAGAACTGTCTGATCAGAGAGTAGGATACATTTTCACGTTCACGTCTGAAATTAATGAACACTCATTCTTTCGGACCAGGCTTCTCTCTGGGTGCAATAACATCACAGAAAACCTAGTTCGATAACCAGCAACCCAATCGGAATATGAACACAAACATTTTGGAAAATGTGTAACTTTGTAAGACAAACTATGAGAAAGCAATGTGCTACTGAGCTCATTCAAAAGATATATAATCTATATCTACTATATTACATATATATCTATATAGATATATTCTTTAGAGTAATTTGAAGACCTTGAGAGGAACAAGGAACATATGAGAAACACACAGATTGCTATTGGAAGGAAGGGGTGAAGGAAAGGAGAGAGGGAGGGAAAGAAGAAAGAAAAAAAATGTAGCAAATTCTTCCTTGTTTTTTTTGTTTGTTTGTTTTGTACGGCGAACTGATTAACCTGAATTACATTTGATTTAAGAATAAGAAACACAATTAAATTGAAAGATACTTTTTTAAAAGTGTGGACTACTTCTTCCCAAATTAGAAAACATTTCTGTAAATGATTGAAAATCAAATGTGTACAGAGCAGCATGTCATCTTTGTGCATTGATGCAATGAGATTCTGCTCCGTACTGTGTTTTGGCAAAGAGTATTTCATCTTCAGTCCAGCTTTTCCCCTGTGGCCACAATATTCCAAGTATTTTTCCAGCCTCTCTCTTTTCCAGACCAAGACCAAAGCTTACATCTCCTTGCATGCTGATCCACACCCAGACTTCAATGACTCTGTGTTTGATAATATGAGTACATAAATAGCAACCAGGAAAGGGAGGCTGAGACTTGAATCAGGAATCGGAGGTTATTCTTGGTAAAATGTAGCAAACCTAGCAAATGAACCCCTATGACCTCAAGTTCCAGAAGATAGTGAAGACATAGCTGGAGGACAAGCTAATGACCACTTAGCTTAATTCTATTACTTTGTATTGGTTTATAGATATAGATCTAAGGCATAGTGATACAGTCTTTAAGCAGGAGGAAAAACTAATGGGTAAGGCAAAAGCAGAAACTTGACTGTCTGAAACCTTCTCCAGAACTTTAACCATGTTCCACCATAGAAAAATACTAGTTCCTGCCAAAATTCAGTACTGATGATTTGTTTATAAGTGGTATAAAAGTAGATGTTTATATACCTTTGTGCCGTTTTAAAACATATACTGTGGATATTTTATCATTAGAATGAGAATGGTACTTATCTTAGGTTCTAAGCATGTAGGGTGCAATAATATGGCAAATGAGACTGAACCTACAAGCCACATTGATGCACAATCTTCTATATGATGAATTTTAAGTTATCAATTAATGCAAATGCTATCTAAACTTTCTATAACTATTATTAAGCCAAGATGTTGGCATGTATTCCTTGGGTCAGTCATTTCCACCCCATATAGATATGACAATCAGTGAAAGTGTATTTTCCAGAAGAATAATATGTACATTTTGTATCCTAACTAAATGAAGATAATTTTTACAATATCAAATACCATTGGACTTTCTTTGTGTGCCATTATAAAGTTTTTAACATGAATGAATTAAAAATGAGAAAAAGAATTCCTTTGTTTCGCATTATATTTTTCCATTCAGAAAGCATGGTTCCATGCAGAAAAACTCAGCACCTTAGTAAGTGTCCACTGTCCTACATCCAAGCATTCCCAACACCACACCATGCTTCTCCCTGAAGAGAGCTTTATTTAAAACAAAACAAACTAACCGAGTAAACAGCACATAAATCCCCACATGGCAATGCATTTGGAGAGGAGGCTGGCCCCATTCTCAGCCCCAGTATCAGTCCAGATTGGTCTAAGCCAATGACTGTCATCCTTCCTCACACCAGTCATTGATTTAGACATGGGCATGGGAAGTGACACTTAAGAGGAAATCTGTCAGGGCTCTCCTGGGAATGGCTTCTTCACTCTTAGAAGGCTTGATCAAGAGGTGTGGGTGACCCAATGCAAAATCCTTAATGCTGTCACTAAATGAGCTCAAAGCCCCAAAGCTAGCATTGCTTGAATGGCAGTGGCAAAATAACGAGTCCTATGGGGAATGATAAAAAGGGTATCAGATGCTCATCTTGAACACATAATAGGGACTCCAGGTAAACAAGGAAAGAGTATCTAAGAAGAAGGGAGGGATTTTGCCATTTCATCATTAAACTCACGTCCTCTTCTCTCTAGGCAAGGAGCTAAGCTGCATTATTCAGCCTTCCTTGTGACTAAGTTAAAATCAGAGGATGTAAGAGGAAGTGATGCATGCCACTTTCCAGACTGAACCATAAAACCTCCCAGGTGTATTCCTCCAGGCTCTTTCCCCCTTTCATCTGACACAAACTCAGGAATGACCTTGGAAGCCATTGAGTTAAAGATGGATAAATGACTTGGGGTACTGTAACCTCTGTTTGTTTTTTTCCACTGAGCTGAAATATCCATAATAGATTGTTAACCTTGAACAAGATATAACCTTTTATTATTCTATACTGCTGAGTTTTAGAGGTTTATTTGTTGCAGCTGCCCCAGTATTAGTTAATACAGTGGAGCTACAGTGTCCTGGTGAATAATGATATGAGTGAATTGACAAGTGGGTTAATATGATTCAAATTTATAAATAAGGAAACTGAGGGTCAGAGAGTTGGGCATCTTGCCCAAAACACCCAGGAAGGAACGGTTGGAAAGGTCCAGAACTCAGCGGCTCTGTGTCCAAACTCACGTTCTTCAGTGTCCTATCCTGCACAAGGTGAAGCAGATAAATTCCAACTTTGTGTCAAGTGTTGAAAAATGACATTGACTGTGATATATCAGAAAAGACAAACTCTATGAACTAAATGGGACAGACTTTTATGTTGATACTGATTTGCCCCTAAATGTAGTACTTTCAGCTTCATATTAGGCTTTATTTAAAATCAGATTTACTACAATTATCATATGATATTCAATGATATTTCAGTTCAAATTAACTCTCTGTAGTTTGGTCTGGAATATTAACATTTTTCTTCCTTTTTTTTTTTATTGTTTAATTTATTGGAGTGATACTGAATGGTAACAATTAGATAGTTTCCAGATGTACAAATCTACATTACAGCACCTATGTATCGCATTATGTGCTCACCACCCAGAATCAGCTCTCTTTCTATCACCATATATCTGGTGCCCACTCCCACTCCCCCCCCCACTCTCCCTCCCCGCTCCTCCCCTTCACACAAGTAACCACCAATTACCATATGACCCAGCAATCCCTCTACTGGGTATGTACCAAAAAAACCTGAAAACCTTATTTTTCTTCCTTTAGGCATATGATTTATCTTTCTAGTGAATCCATAATAGTATTGAGCATTAGACATTTACAGTATCAAAATTAAGCAACCATACTCTTCTTATTTTCATTAAACAACTTTTTTTTAAGTTAATATGTTTTTATTGTAGAAGAACAATTTAAAAATTAACTACAGAGCCAATTTTTCACTGTTGGAGTGGGAGGTTAAAGATAAGTAAGGGGGAGAAGCTATAATGATCCATATTGTGATAGATTAGAGTTGGGAGTTATAAGTATAAGCTCCTATTTAGCTTAATACAGATACAGTTATATAAAGAACTATTTGTAGATATACATGTACACAGGTTAGTATAATCTATGTATTTCTTTACTATCAGCAAAGAGAACTTCTTTAGAAGCAGCAAATACCACAAGAGGAAGCAGCACATATAGCACCCAGATCTTTGTTTCTAATACCATTTTCTAAGAAAACAAACCAGGGTTCCTTGAAGAAATGGCTGATTTTAGGACTGGCTACAAGATGAGCCTGGAATACATTATGATGCAACAAAATAAGGAATATATATATTTTTAATCACCCCACAAAAAATGGATGTCAAAAGGATACAAGGACCAATGAAAAGAACCCCCAATAGACAAAACTGGAAAAATTTTGAGCAAGAAAGAAGTATCAAAGTATAACACAAAATACAAAAAAAAAAAAAAAAAAAAAAAAAAAAAAAAAAAAAAAAAAAAAAAAAAAAAAAAAAAAAAAAAAAAAAAAATCCTTGAGTCTATATATAAAGAAAATATAGGAAGAAGAAGAATGGAATAGAATAGAAGACAAATCTCCTATGTAGAAAAATTCCAAATACCTATGCAGACTGCCCCCTCAAGGAGGAAGGAGTTGGAGCATCGCCCCCACTCCTTAAGTGTAGGCTGCACATAGTGACTTCCTTCCAAAAGGAACAGTATGGAAAGCAGGATAGAAGAAGAGTGACTTTATCGTGGAGAAACTTGACTAACACTACTTCACACAGGAGATCAAGGTTCACATCAACAGTGATAAACACGGTGATAGAATGTACCCCTAATGTCATATAATGAAAATGTCACTTTACCTCTGTATTATTCCACCTTAAAACTCCTAACCCCAGCCTAACTATGAGAAAAACAGACAATTCTCAACTGAGGGATATTCTTCAAAACGCCTCACTATTACTCTTCAAAACTGCCAAGGTCATCAAAAACAAGGCAAGTCTGAGAAACAGCACAGCCAAGTGGAGCCTAAGCAAACTCGATGACTAAACACAACGTGGTGCCCTGGATGGGATCCTGAAACACAAAAACGGACATTAGTAAGAACGAAGGAAATCTGAATAAAGTGTGGAGCTTAGTTAATAATAATGTATGGATGTCAACTCATTAATTATAACAAATATACCATAATAACGTAAGATGTTAATGGTAGGAACTGTGTGGGGAGTATAAAGGCATTCATTCTGTGTACCATCTGTGGAACTTTCTATCATCCAGAATTTCTAAAATTACATTTCTTAAACAATATCACCCATGATCTCCTAATCTAGCCAATAAAAAATATATATAATTAATGCAGATGCCACCTTTTTTTCTGTTATTTTTACTTTTCAAGGTGGGTTCATACTGTACATACTTTTTCACTTAACATGTAGTGAATGTATTTTGACATTATAGTTCCACAACATGATTTGCATTTACACCCGAGTTGTTCATCTTAGGGATGTATCATAGAATTATTTAGCCAATTATCTATTGGTATATTTATTCTTTTCTAATTCCGTTTAATTTACTGGGGAAAGAAATGTGGTAAATGGAGAGAGAAAGAACACATGAAACCTTTCTGCCCTCCTTTGTTTATTGAGAAAGAGAGGGGTGGGCCTGGTCCCATGTTGCTGGGGAAACGCAATGGGAGAGAAATTTGCAAATATCTCGGAGTGTGGTTTTAATCTCATTCCTTATCTATAAAATGAACTACATTTTTAAATCTATTCTATATTTTTCAAAAGGACAATTTTTTTGAAATTTCATGTAGAGGATATGACCGAGCATCCTTAATATAATAAATAGTGTGTAGAAAGTAGACAATAGATACATTTGCTCTTTGCTGGATAGCCAAAAACAATTTCCAATCATGTGATACTAATGGAATACATTATATGAAATGGCACAAAGATCTGAAAGTCGTATGAAAGGGGGATTCTTCCCGTTGGAGAAGAAGGAGAACGAGAACGAGTCTATGAATGTTGCAAGGAGCTTGAGTTCAGCAGAACAGCAGGAAGGAATGTCTAACAGTAGAACAGGCTTCCCAGAAAAATGAGTGGGTTGTTAGATGTGGAGTATTTTGCAGCATGAGCTGGACAGAGAATCATCAGAGATATTTTAGATGCAATTCCTGCTGCCCTCAGTAGGATTTCAAACTGAAAGGTCACAAAGTTCTCTTCCAATTTAAAAGGCTGGAAATTTTCTTTAACTTTATATACAACACTACCCTCCTAGACGCTTGCCCACAAGCATTGCAGTCGTTTCTCAGCTCTTGGCTATCTCAGCGGTGTCATTCCACTAGCAAAAATAAAATGCATCTATTTATCAAGAGGATGAGTCCTTTGGCTTGTTTGTCTGCATAGGTGGGTACATCTCTAAGCATCTGATGAAAACTGTCCTTTCACTGTTTTTAAGAAAGTACCGGTATGAATGAATCATCTCTGGAAACTCAATCTTCTCTATGAAGTCAATACAAAAAGAACAGAAACTTTGGAGAGCAGGTCTCCAGTTCACAGTGAAACTTCAGAATCTCTCCTCAAGATTTCTTCATATTATTTCCAGAACCTGAACTTGTGAAAGCCCTAATAGGTAAAAAATTATCACACACACACACACACACACACCACACACTAATGCAGGTGAGAGTTCCTCACCTTCACACTTCTGTGTACGCAGGGAGGGAATGAATGTACCTGGTTGGAGTTTTCTTTCCTAAATGGCGAAGGTGGCTCACTGCTCTGTATTTCTACCACGTGACTCCAATGTGCTTCCCTCCTCCTATCTCACCTTCTTTATTCAGGCAGAAACTATATGATGGGTATCCCAGAATGTTGGTTTCTGAGACTCTACTCACAGGAGAAAATGAGATAGACTCTCAGTGCGAATCATCTCAGAGTAAATCAGATGAACAGAAAAACCGTTCTCAGGGGTGCGGGGTGGAAGAGAAAGTGCAAGAGGACGCAAACCAGCCTTCAGAACTTTGTATCCTAAACTTCAGAAGTACATTAAGTGAATGCAACATTTTATGAGAAACCCCATATTGCCTGTAGAGCTTCACTTGCAACACGCACACGCACACGCCACCGCTATTGCCAGCTGTCTCCTCTCCAATCACCAGAGCCAGCAAGGGATCCCTAGAGTCCAACGCCGCCAGTAGAGGGGGGTCTCTGACAGCCCTCGGGGGCAGCCTACTCCTGCGCGCGAGGCAGCGCCGAAGGGGTTGCAAGGAAATCCCTTTCGTGCTTTGTGCTAGGTTAAAAATGCAGCATCATCCTCTCTGTTCCTTTTCCTCCACCGAAAAGGCAGAATTCCAGGGCACAGGGACACTGGAGGGGTAAAGAGGCTGCCTGCCCCCCGCAGCTCCCGCCCTCCGCGCCCCACCTCCCGCCCGCGCGCCGCTTTCTTGGGCTAGGACCGCCACCGCTCCAATGGGCCAGCAGCATCTTCACCCAGTTCCTCTTCCAGCGGGGAGCAGCGAGGGAAAACAAAACTCTAAAAATAACTGTCGGCGTCTCACAAAAAGCGAGGCTTAGCTGCCCCACCCCCCGGCTCCCGCCCTTCCTCCCGCCCCCCCTTCCGCTCCTTATGGGGCACATGTCTGCTTCTTACAACGCCGAGGCACATGGTTCCAGTTCGGCACCGAACCCCACCGGCACGGAGAGGACATCTACATCGGTGGGACGCTCCGCGCGGAACCACCTCCAGCGAGGGCGGCCGGGGGACTGCAGCTGCGCGATGAAGGGCTAGAGCGAGGGATCGCTGCTCATGCGGTGAGAGGGGCGCGCGCGGCGGCGAGGGCGCGGGGAGGCTGGGCAGGGGGTGGGCCCCGCGGCGCCCCCGCGGCGCGCGGTCGGCAGGCGCCCGCCTCACTGCAACTTGCTGCAGTGTTTGAAAGAGTAGTAGGAGCGCATGGAGGTGGGGCCGGGGAAAGACCCGGCGGCGTGGCTGGGGGGTGGGGAGGCGGCCGCGGTGGGGAGGCGGGCTGGCCCCCAGCGGGTGGGATGGGGGAGAGGAGGGTAGCCCGGCGCTTACACATGTCACATGTGCTTTTTAAGACGGCCGGGAGCGCCTGCAAGCTGGACCTGGTGGAGGATGCTGCGGCAGGTGCTTCGCAGAGGGCTCCAGTCGTTCTGCCACAGGCTGGGCTTGTGCGTGAGCCGGCACCCGGTCTTTTTCCTCACCGTGCCCGCAGTCCTGACCATCACCTTCGGCCTCAGCGCGCTCAACCGCTTCCAGCCCGAGGGCGACCTGGAGCGCCTGGTCGCTCCCAGCCACAGCCTGGCCAAGATCGAGCGCAGCCTGGCCAGCAGCCTGTTCCCCCTGGACCAGTCCAAAAGCCAGCTCTATTCGGACTTACACACCCCTGGGAGGTATGGCAGGGTGATCCTCCTCTCCCCACCCGGGGACAATATTTTGCTCCAGGCTGAGGGGATCCTGCAGACCCACCGAGCCGTGCTGGAAATGAAGGTGAACCACAAGGGCTATAATTATACTTTTTCCCATCTGTGTGTGTTGAGAAATCAGGATAAGAAATGCGTGCTGGATGATATTATTTCAGTGCTAGAGGATCTCAGGCAGGCTGCCGTCTCCAATAAGACAACAGCCAGGGTGCAAGTGAGGTATCCCAACACTAAATTAAAGGTATGCTCCTCCTGCATGCTCCTGCCAATTAAAGAGGCAGCACTTCATTTCTTGCCCTAAACAAGCAAAGAAAATGCAGAGGTCTCATCCTTAAGACTCAGAAGCTGATGCTTCTTTCATTTTGGGGGGAAAAGATGGGCAACTGAGTGAAGAAAACAGGCAATGAATGGTACGACTAGATATTAAGAAATTCAAAGCCAAACAAAAAAAAATACCAAAAATGAAAAAAAAAAAAAATGGAAAAAAAAGTTTGTTGTTTTTTTCCCTGAGACCCTGCAATTACATCTTTGTTCAGGGTTAATAAATCAGTGAATGGAAGGGGGAGGGGGAATTCTGAACAATTTGGGGGATTTCTTTTCATGATGGGGCTCGATGTATTTCTTATTACTGATTACACATCCACTGGTGCCATATTCACCTGGCTTGATTTACATCTTCAGCCTGGCTTGATTTTACATGTAGGGAGTTTGTGTCTTAGTGCCTTGTGAGTGTGTGTGTCTGAAAGAAGTGGGTATGAATGTAGTTGGGCTTCCAGGAACCATGTGTATGTGTGTTTGCATAACAAAAGAAGCAGAAATTGTCTGTGTGTGAAATGGGAATTTGCAGCTGATGTACTAGTTTACTGAGTGCTGTTATCTTCTTCCCATAATACAATTCCAACCAAAGCAAGATTGTGATAACAGCCTCAGAGCAAAAGCGAAGAAAATAATTCCACAGTCAGCAGAAATCGCAAGGAACGATTATTTCAGTAGTAGATACATTGTGATGTTTAAACACTCAATTCAAATTGTGTTGCTCAAATGAGATTTCTAAACTCATCCTACACTGTCAGGATTGAGCTGCTGCAGGCAATGAGGCATGCAGTCTCCAGGTGACTGAAGTTTCAGGGACAAATGCGACTTCCAAAAGAGTCATTGCACCATTTGTCTGCTCGACCCTGTGCAAGCTCCAAAGCTGCACAACCAAGAATTCCCAAGACAGGTATTTCCCAAAAGAAGGATTTTCTTTTTTTCTAATGTGTATGAGGATATGTGTGTGCTTCCATAGAGATAAAAGAGTAGGAGGAACTCCAGCTTCAATAAATGGATGGCCTAAATCCAGGAAATCACTAATGTTTCTATCTATGTATCTGATGTAGTCAACATCTATACACAATTAAAATGATAGTTTTCTCAGAATTTTTAAGATCAAAGACATTTTTTCCCTCCTAACCTGAAGGACTATTTAATGCACTTAGAAACTAGGGATTCCTTAGGAAGCCTCATCATCTGTCTCCTTCCAACATGCTGTCCTTGCTTAAAAGCATCCAGGGGCTGATAGGATTTCAGCCCCTTGTTTAATTGAGCAGGTTTAGTAAAATGAGACAAATAATTCCTCAGCCTCAAATGTAGGTAAGGCCTTGTCTGCTTCACATTTATTGAAGGGAGCAGGATGAATACATGTGGTTGAGCAGCATGCTTTGGGTTTATCAAATCCTTTGACATCGACATCCTTCCTTGCCAGAGAAAAGGATGTGATGGACAGTGATTAATCTAGTCTATCTTTCAACTGAGTTCTTTCTTATGCCAAACATCTGGCGGAAAGAAAGATCTGAATCTGTGTCACATTTAAACTTCAGTTTGTTTTCTCTATTGAGGCTAGTGAGCAGTTTATTAATACACACTATTAGTTGTGCCCCTTGTTCCTTTATTCAGCAGTGTTCTCCTGGTATAAGAGCTTTGTCTAGTCAGCCACTGTGAACAGTTGGTTCATCTGACAATATTGTGACATTTACAGTACACACCTCTGAGGCCTTTAATTCACTCATTTAATAATCATTGGTTGTGTTTCTTTGATTTACTAGGTGCTTTTCTGAGCACATGCAACAGAGTTTGAGGCAAGAAAATCAGGGTTCTTACCCTCATGGGGCTTAAAAGTATTAGGCATCAATGTCCTCACCCAGAGTTACCTGCAAGCAGGGATGCTGCTATCTTTGGGTCCACCAGTGAGCCAACACCATGCTAGGCCTATAAGAGGGGCTCGGTCTAAGCTTTTCAGCTGATTAGTTGGTCAGTTTACATCTTGGTAGGCATCAGTAGATGATCATAAAAGAATGGAGTAATTGATGGTTATGGTCAATGTATTATAGTAATAAAAAAAAATAATTCCACTAACCGTAAAGAGAACAAGAGAATTCTGCATTGGCTATTTAACCTGAAGTCCTTATTCTCCTATATTTTCAAATCAATGTGTCCTCAAATGTTTTCTCTTGGTTCCCTCTGGGTGCCCTCAGTGGGGTGCTTAAGCTATGTTTGAGGAAGTGAATCCTTTAAGAACCTTCTGAGAACAATGGGCTCTCTCAGGCATCCAGATGTCATCGCACACATGCTGATATAATTTAAAATATAATTTGTGGAGTGCCATGGATACATGGAATCCTATCAAAGTTCCTCCAAGGACATTCCGGTTAAGACTCCCTGACATAGAGCAAAGTGAAATGGCCTTTTGTTTTGGGCACATGTTATTTGGAAATGATTTTAATTTACACGTGGCAGTGGTTTTCAGAATGTTTCAATGATGCTGATGCATGCTAGAGTTTGAGAACTTCTGGTGTATGAGATTTAGAGAAAAATTTTTACACATACATTTCTTGGTCCTCTAATAATTTATTTTGCTTTCCTATCTTATACTTGGATCACCAATCTTTCCAACTCTGAACAATATGGAAAAACTTAGTGCTGGAAGATGCTACTGGTGGGCAAAGAATCAGTAGTTAAAGAAAAATACAAAATAAATTGCAGTGGCTGGATAATGTTAGTAGTAATTAACCATGTCTTGACATGAAAGAAGCAAGTAGGTCAGTGCTTAGATGAAGATGTATAAACACTGAGTGACAGAAAAAAAAATGATTAGAAACCTTAGTTATGACAATCAGAAAGGCATTTTAGAAATATTAGTAAGACACCCAAGTAGACCTGAGCACAGAAAGCTTTAGAACCCCTGGTGAACATGATTATTTTGAGAAGGTGATCCAGACAATCAGGGACACAGAAAGTTGCTGGTATTGAATTCCAAATTGAGACTCAGATAAAGCTGGTATGAACAATGCAGCAGTCAGCTTAGAATACTACAGAAAAAAAAAGAAACATACACACATTAGCAAGAGCTGTGTAGAAAAGATGCAAATCTGAAATCCCTACCTATATAATATGAGCTTTACAATTGTGCCTGTCATCGTCACCTTTGTATTATTATATCTTTGATTAGTCACAAAGTCGTGTCTTATATTTCTCTGTCCTATTTACATTCCTCGTGTGACCTAGTTCAGTTCTACATAGGTACTATTCACATCATTGATTGGTCTATTAATTAATTTGTACATTTATAGTGTAATGCCACAAAATTATCATCATTTCAAACCTCCTTGGCATGCTTTTATTTTAAAGATATTCTCTATATTCTCCAGTTCTCTGTAAAGTGTTTTTGACCCCAATGTTTTAGGGTCTTTTTTACCTATTAAATCATACATATTGTATAAGTTGGTGCAAGGTGGCTAGATTAAATTTTTAAGTTAAATACGTAATGTATTGTCAAAACCCGTCTCTGGATTAAAATGAGACAAGCACTCAAACTCCTTAAGCAAGGACTTCGAAAAGTATTTTCATTATAATTCAAGTGGCTCAGGTAGTTGCATGCAATATTTCCCTGTCCCTTAGGTAGACCATCATGACCCCACTGTTCCATCTGAATAGCTAGTTCCAAGAAAATACCAATTCTCATATGTCCCCAGTTCTTTATTTTGATTACACTAAAAAAAAAAACCAACACACACACATGAAAAAGCAGGCAAAGTTGGACCATGGCAAATGGTGAGAAAGTAATAACACAGATTTGATTCCCCTGCAGCATGTCCTTCTCATTAAATTTCATTAATTCCACACCTCTGGACAGATGTTCAAGTGAAGTATATGTGCTTCAATGTACCAAATTTAAGAATAGGAGCAAAAAAACATTCCCTGCTTTTTAACAACAACAAAAGTCGTTTCTTTGGATATATTTTGGGTACATCTCTTCCAGTCTGAAGGATGTTGCCGTTAATTGTTTTGTTTCGATCTCGATGGAAGGGCAACTTAAGCTAACATGGAAAGTGAGGATCAAGATTATTTTGAGAGATTTCCAAGAAATGTTATTCTGTAGGCATTTTTCCCTGATTTATTCTAAAACCTCTTAAAACATCCATGCCTGGGTCTTCTCTGATATTTAAATTTAAGCTTATATTTCTTGTTCTGCCTCTTAATAGGGAAAAACATGGCTACCTTATTGAATCATAGGTAGTGTCCTAATTGATGTTGGTGTTTTATACACAGTGTGTCATGTATACAAATCTATGCATCAGAGTATTTTTATTTCTATTTGAGAGGCAAGGAAACTAAAGACCTGTAGGTGAAGTGGCTTCTGTGAGGTCCCCAAGGGAGTAAAATTTGAAGCTGGAGTTTAAATCTAGGTCTGTTTGGTACTGAACTTTGTACTCTTAATCACAGTACTATATATTAGGTTCCAGGGCATCCTGCACCATTCTTGGTAACACTAGTCCTTTGTACTAAGAAAGAACTAGGGCTCTAACTCCCAAGCCACCTCAAATTCATATTAAAAGACCACACCAACCCTCATGCTCCATCAAAGAGACCAGCTCAGAAGTAGGTGAAATGAAGCTTCATTTCGTTTTCTGCCCATAACAGAGTAAAGCTTCCAGTTTGTGAAACTCCCACTATCTGTACAGATATAGTGCAAAATGCCACACAAAAGTTAACAAATTCCTCAGTGGCACACGCTTTCCCCTTTAATATAATTACACATCAACTTAGAACAAACTAGTTTGAGGCTGTAGGAGCCATTGAGAGTGGGAATGGTGTAATGGGGCCCAAGGTTCTGAGCCAAGGGCATATGTTCCAGGCAAGCTTGAGTACTCCTACCTTAAATTGGCATCAGGAAAAAAGGATTATGGTAATGAGATAACATGGGACAATACAACAATACAATGAGGACTAAACGCAGAAATAGTCAGGAGACCTAAGTTCTAACCCTAATTCTTTAAAGAGGAGTCGTGTGATGTTCTACAAGTCCCACCACCAATCTGGGATTCAAGTTTTACGATTCTTCTGTAGCATTCTACCCTGTAGTACTAAGTTTCATTACAGTAGACTTGGGGGTCTATTCTAAAATGTACACTTGGTTAGTTTGAACTATTCTGTAAAATGATGTTAATCGTCATTTTCTAACGAAATTATTGCACATTTTTCTAGCCACTGTAACAGGATAAGTTCATTAAAATTTTCAGAGCACCCAAGTGATCAAAAGACTGTTTTTGTGTTGAGACCTAGATCCTGCTCCGTGGTTGCAACACAGACTTAATTTAAACTAAATTAAATATTTTCCATAAAGATTTATTTATGCTTCTTTCCATTTTCAAAATTCAAAAATGAAGGGAAGGCTACAAAATTAAAAAATAAAAAAAATTATAAATAGTTCTCTCCATTCTGCTTCTCCTCATTTTGTTACCATAACGTGAGCTGGTGGTGGTTTTCTCAGTAGTCCAAGACCACCAAGGACTTGGGAGTGGGGTGAGAAGGCAGAGGTCCATACAGCATGTTGGGAATTTAGGAGAAGCTAAGGCCACCCCCACTCCATCATCCCCACCAAAGCACTCTGCCTCTCCTACCACTGTAAGCAGCAAGTAGCGCTAGCAGTTTATTCTTAACTTTTTCTACTTTATACATTATTATAACGGAAACAACTATGATATTGTGCCTTTCAAAATTATTGTGTTTGGAGAATATTGTTCACTTTAACCCATTAGTTATTATACGATGATTGGACCACATTGCTTTCAATTCAGTTTTAGAGTTGATCCGCATACGTTCAACCTATTCCAGAAATGTCTAGACTTTTCTATGCACACGCAATAAAAACAATGTTAAAGACGATATCTGGAAGTTCCAAGAATCTAGATTTGCATAAGACAGCTCTAGATCAGACAGCAGGTCTGTTTCTTCTCTAACTTGGGTCAGATGAATTGCCTGGGCACCCTCCCACCTCTCCACCCAGGGTGGAATTATGGGAGTGAGTCATTTCTAGAATTGTTTCTGCCAGTGTGAGATGGACAGAGTTACAGTCATCATAGCCCTGGCCCGAGGAAACATTTCAGCAATGCTTCTGACTTCAAAGTGTGCCAGGATGCACTGTCAGCCACAAAGCCGGTCTCATGTGTTTTTGAAGCCCTTGCTTCTCAGAGCATTGCATGTGGCCCAGTAAGTTGCAGCAGAGAGCTTGCTGGAGATAAAAATGCCCAGGTCTCTACACAGACCTACTGACTGGAATCTGCATTTTAAGGAGCTCCGCAGGTGATTCATGTGCACCTGAGAGTTTGAGAAGCTCAAGGTCTAACCTTGACCTAACCCTTAAGGGTTGACCTTAGTAGTCTTCATTCATGGCTTGAATTTGAAGTAAAGTGTCAATTCAGACTAAAAACTCCTTAAGAAAATTGTGTAGGGGAAGCCGGGATGGCTCAGTGGTTAAGCGCTCACTTTGCAGCGCCGGGAACCGAGGATCGAATCCTGGCCCCGGCCCGTGCGGACCCATATGCTGAACTGGGGAGTTCTTCCAGTTCAGTTCCCTCTCTCTCTCTCTCCCTCTCTCTCTCTCCCTCTCTCAAAACCAATTAAAAAAAAAAAGAAAATTTTGTAATCGAGTCCATAGCCATATCATTTAGTCATGCGACAGAGACATTGAAGAACTGCCTGAAGAATTATCAAGCAGCTATTTCACATGGAGAAACCTTTATCTCTGTCATCTGTAGCTGGGCCTGTCATCTAGTTAAACTTTAAGCTGATTCCTGTCATTCAATGTTTTCCAAAAATGTTGAGATTAAATCTAATCATCTCTTTAAGACAAGGAAAAGAAAAAAAAAATCAGCCATCTTTTTTTGAAGCCCTTTTGCAGTTATGTCACTATACTAGCAGCATTCAACCCTAAACTAATGAAGTCAATATTATATATGAGAACAACATGCTATGGGAACTATACATCGGAGCAAGCGTTTCTGGGGAACATGAAACACAATTACGGTGCCTTGCATTTTGAAGCCTTGCCATCCATGTTTTTCTCAGGATTATTAAGGCAGAGCCACTCATTGAAATCAATGCTCATTCTCTGTCTTTCAGGGCAATTCAGGACCTCTGAAAGGTACCTGATGAGCAGCAGCATTCAACACTGAATAGACGCTGTTTCTGTTACAGGATTTGTGTTAAAACAGCCAGTGTTTTCCTTCCAGAGGAACCCTCCCAACGTGGAGAGGCCTCGCCAGGGCCACTCCAGCTTTGTGGTTTCAAAGGCGGAAGGCACAGTAGAGGCTCTGGGCTTTGGAAAGCAGAAACGCATTTAAAGTGTTCTCGTAGCTCAGAAGGTTCTGAAAGCAGCCCCAGGTATTTGTGGCAAATGGAGACCTGACTGGCTATTTAGGGTTCAGCCTCAAAGATTGTACTTTGCTTTGAATGCTCAGGCTTTTCTCTCACCTCATCAGGTCTCTGAACCACATGGTAGGAGAAAATGTTCCATTCCGATTGGCTTGCAGTTCATTCTAAGAGGCATCTTAGATTCAAAAGCCATTCATCTACCGTACACGTTAATTTGGGTGACAGTTGTGCCAGGCACTGTGTTGGGCATGATGGGAGAGAGAGAGAGAGAAGGAAGGAGGGCTCAAAGCCATCTCCATAGTTGTACATTATTAGTCATGACATGGTTTCATTCCACAGAGGTGGATGTGGGGCCATGCAGAGCGGGAACCAAACTGGGGTCTCCCACATGGGAGGCGAGAACCTTTGCCACTGAGTCATCCAGGCAGTTACCAGTTGCCCTGCAGTTCAGCATGTGGGCTTTGCATGGCCTGGGCCTGGGAATCAAACAACACACGTCATGATTGCAAGGCAAGTGTTCAACCATTGAGCTATCCTGACATGTTCTATAACTCTTTCAGTGGCATCTCTATTCTGTCATTTACTCAGGTTCATGGTTCTCCGTCACCTATAATTAACGCCTCCCCACCCACCCAGCCAAGATATATACAAAATAATAGCTAATTAGAAACTAGATCTTGATTATTCTACACCAGATGTTCTGAAAGTGTGGTCCTTGTACCCATAACATCTGCCTCACCTGGAAACTTATTAAAAATGTAAATTCTCAGACCTCATTCCAGATCTACTGAAACTCTGGGGACAGGGCCCAGCCAGCCTTCTATGTGATTCCAATTTCTGCTGAAGTCTGAGCACCGCTGATCTACAACAGCTGTTCTCAGCCTTGGCTGAGGTAGGAGAGGAGCTTTAAGAACACTGATGTCGTGGGTCTCATCACCAGACATGCTGATTTAATTAGTCTTCACGTGGCATGGGCACTGGAATTTTTTAAAGCTTCTTTTTTTATTATAAAGGGCTACCAAGTTGGAGGACCGAGATCTCCTTTTAAAAATGTTTTTCTGGGGAAGCTGGGATGGCTCAGTGGGTTAAGTGCTCACTTTGCAGTGCAGGGGACTGAGGATCGAGTCCCGGCCCCTGCCCGAGCGGACCCATGTGCTGAACTGGGGAGTTCCCCCAGTTCAGTTCTCTCTCTGTCTCTGTATGTCTCTCTCTCTCTCTCTCGCTCTCTCGCTCTCTCTCTCTCTTTTTCTCTCTCTCCTCTGTCAAAAACAATAAAAAACAAAACAACAACAAACTCCCCCCCCCCAAAAAAAAAAATGTTTTTCCTTCTTTTTCCCCATTGTCTCTCCTTTGGGGCTTCATTACCACTTATTTAATTTATAAGATAATCTAATCTCTTTCACATCATTTCTCACACTCAGAACCTAGCCTATGTAATAGGATCATCTGCATCTCTTGGTTATAGTTTCTTCTGACTGAATCTTGTAAGGGTTTCCCACTGCCTGGAGAAGAAATTATAAGCTCTTGAGCACAGCCACTGAGAAGTTCCTCAATTTTACTTGTTTCAGGTTGTGCCATCATGTTACAACCAAACCAAAGTAAAGCCACCTGGACTTTCCTGTTGTCTTACCTTCATGTATATTTTCATCTCGTGTAGAAGTTCTTTCACACTGTAAAACTCACATCCGTCTCTTAAATGCTGAGACCGCAAAGCTAGTTTTTCTACAAAGCTCCTCTAAGTGCTGTCAGAGGTAGGAAACGTATCCATGCACTTCGGAGGTACATTGAAGGTAGTTTCCTTAATCAGAATATAATTTGTCTTAGAGAGTTTTCACAAGTCTTTGCTAAAATATAACTATATGTGCCTAATGAACCAGCAAGCTGGTAGCCTTCATCACACGAACGGATTTACCTGTTACGAACTAGCCACTGAGGAGGAGGTCTGTGGGCAAGCCCTTGCGGGGAGTGGCAAGGGAACGGGAAAAGCCCTGCAAGCCTCAGTCTGATACTCCAAGGCTGTCCCTAAACCCTAAAGAGAGATGGCCACAGAAAAACATTAAAATCTGTTTTCATCAGTGGCCCAGAAATACATGAGGGACAAGCGACACAGCTTTGGGCTTAAGAGACAGAGGGCCACCAGAAGAGGGAGAGACAGAGATGTTTTGCCCAGCTGTGCACAACACACACGTGACTTCAGCTCAGCAGAGGCTGCAGGGGGCGGCACACAGCTTGGGTACCTGGTAGGGTTTTCAGATCTAGCAAATAAAAATACAGGGTGCTTCATTCAGTTTGAATGTTGGATAAACAAGAAATAAATTTTTAGTCTGTGTCTCAAATATAGCATTATTTGCTTATCTAAATTTCAGATTTCACTGGGCATCTTGTGTTTTATGTGGCAACCTAACATAATGGGAATTCCTAACATGATATCTGAAGAGCCCAGTCCACACGTCAGTGTCCTAGGGACCAGCACCAATTGTAACTCATGGTAGTGGCCATCAGCCAGGGGCTGGAAAGGAAGACAATGAAAGGCATAGGTGGGAACCAATCATGCTAGTCGAAGGAATCCTGGAAATGCCGGGTAAAAGTTTACAGGAGCCAGAGTTTCTGCCTTATTCAAGTGTGGATCCCAGTAAGTGAATTGAAGTTCCTCTTAATATGTCCTCTCTTGTATATCCTGGCCTTAGGAAACCCAAGTGATATTTATTGTTTTAATAACCTCAAGCGTTTATTTGCTGGTGAAATGAAAGTTGAGTGAATAAATGAAAACAACTTATCTACACTGGATAAAGCTTCCTTTTAGCAGAAATGTCTTTTGTTTTGTATGTTATCTATGAGAAGATGAAAAATTCTTATATACAAAAGAAAAATTTAACTAAAAAAATTAAGTTATAAGAAAATTACGTCCTGGGGATGTAATGTATATAGCATGGTGACTATAGTTAACAATACTTTGTTGTATACCTGACAGTTGCTAAGAGAGTGGTGTTAACTAAACATATTGTGATCATTTCACAGTAGATACATATGTCAAATCATTATGTTGCAGACCTAAAACTAATAAATATTGCATGTCAATGTAATCTCAATTTAAAAAATTTTTAAAGCAAAAAACAAACTATCCATATTATTTAGAGCCATATTTATATCAAGATAGTCATTTATTATAAATAAAATAATTTAGGTAGACATGGTGGGACCAAAGTATTTTTTCTCTGTCAAAAAATGTTTATCAATAGTTACATCTTAAGAATTATTAGATTGGAGAGAGGGTTACTTAATAAAGAGCCCATGAGGGCCATTTGAATATAGTAGGATTGAAAATATCATATGTAAACCTGCCAGATGTCATATGATGTAAAGTGAATGATTTTATCTCTATTCATGCAGCAGTAGAGATTAAAAGTTAATTTCTTAAAGCAAAGGAATTGTGTAAAGAAGTTCTGCACCACTTACGCACTTACACACGCACAAACACGAAGGTAGGAAGGGAGGAAGAAAGGAAGGAAGGAAGGAAGGAAAGCAGGAAGGAAGAGAAAAGAGATGATGGGTGTAGATTAGTGAAAATCTGTGGGATTGGAGTAGTAGCAAGCTAAAATCTAAACCCGTAGACAGGCTAGGTTACCCTTTCCAGGCATGAAGTGTTGCCTTAAATGCAAAGATGAAGCATGCTCTTAAATGTTTGTACAATAGCAATCATCAAGTGCACGTGCTATTTAGAACCTGTCTTATTTTTCTTTCAAGATTATAAAGCACTTACGGGCAGGGATTGTATGTTGTTTATATTTCTAGTGTAGAAGAAATGTGGGGGGAAATCTAGCTTGTCGTTTCTCCCTTCTCAGGAACCAGGTCTTTCTGCTCAAGGCGATTTTGGAGGTAATCCCTGGAAGGCAAATTTCTGGGTGGGGGAGGCAGAGCCTGAGTAATGGAGCCTGAGGACAGGGATAGTGGAGCGCCAGTAAGAGACAGACAGGCCCCTGCTGGTGGAGGGTGGAGGATGGATCTCAAGGTCTGAACTAGTTTATGACCCCTTTTCATAGGTAGAACACACCTCTCTAAGGGAATAGCACATAAAAACGGCACTAGCAGCTTGACTTTTATTTTCATTTCATCCTTTTCAACTATTTTCACTTTGGGATTATTTTTAAGGAATTGGATTCTTTTTAGAGTGGGAAACTTGAGACGTTTTTATTAACTAATTACATCTTAGCATGCCTCTTACTAAACGTATTCAAGCTTATAATTTAGTTAACATCTCAACAGTTTATAAACTGATGTCATTCTGCTTGTCTTCTTCCTGATAGAAGAGTATTTTGGTAATGGATAACTAAATTAAGAAATACTCACTTCTCATCTTTCCCAGTTCAGTATCCTGAAAACTTATTCATGATATTATAAGCATTGTTAATCTATCCCATTTAGCCTAAAGCAACAAATGTTCTTATGTGTTGGTGGGCCTATTTCTTAATGGATTAAAATAGGAGAATTGCTTTTTGAGTTCATCTTTTGAAATTTTTAAATAATGAAGAAGGTAATTAAAAAGAAATAGACAAATTTACACTTGAATTCAATTTCCAGTGTATGGTTTTAGACAGGTCACTTAAGGCATTTGTCCCTCATTTTTTATATGTTAAAATTTTATATATTAATATCCATTCTGCAGATTTTTATTAACTTTCAGCACTTCGTAGTTTCTTAATAAAATGCAGCTATTTTTGTATAAATTCACCATCATAACAATACCAAGGAAAGATTAGGAAGCCAAGTGAAAAATCACTTATAATTCTACTCACCAAGTCTACAAACATTTTTTCATCTTTTATACCAAATACAAAAGTGCCATATAGAATGTATGTCTTATTTAATCATTTGTTTTCATTTTTTCAAAGCATTTTCATGATTAATTTATCCATTACTCAAAATTCGGACAAATGACTGTAATAGAATTGGCTTAACTATTAATTGTTATCTTTGGAGAATTTCTGGGGAAGTGTCTTTGGAGCTGGCTTTCACAATCCTTAACAAACAGGCACTAGGAAGAAAGCAAAATATTCTGGCTTCTCAATAGGAGTGTAGGAAAAGACATTTTATTATGTGATTTAAAGTGTCACTTTCATAAGTATGTGAATTTAGGAAAACAAGGTATAAATATAGGTCAACAAGTTCCAAAGGAGCGGTGTACCAAGAAAAACCTTGGATTAAAAATTGGAAAAACCTCGTTTATTTATATAACCGTACTCCATATGCTGTAAATGGCTTTGTTAAGGACAACAATCAACATTAAGCTTCTAAGAGTACTTTGTGGCTTATCCTACTACAAAGTAATTTTTACTGCTTTTCACTGGGTATATATAGTTCAATGATTCTTGTAAGAAACACTTCAGGAACTTCCCAATTATATGATGCTTAGGGCCCATCCCCAGACCCGTTGAAACATAATCTCTGGGGAAAGGACCTGAGAATTGGTATTTTTAAAGCTTTTTGTATAATTCCAGTGGATAACCTAATTGAGAAACACTAAAGGGCCTTAGACCAGAAAAAGACACCCCATCCTACACAGCTCCTTTACAGATACATGGGATAAGAGGATAAGGGAATAATACTGTTTCCTCTGAACCTCAGCTTCAGGCCCAGCCTGGGGTCTCAAGGAGAGAGCATTTGCTTTGACATCAACAATTACAGTACCATTGCTCCACCAGGTAAACTGCCACCATGGGGACTCTGTAGCTAAAGTGAACTTCATCCTCTCCCGCAGTTCCCTAATCTGGTACTACTGGCCAGAAGTTCCATATCTTAATCAATTTGCTATGCTCCGAAGATGTCCTAGATTGCTAGTCATTGTGAAAATATATCCCTTGACACTTTAAAAGGCATCCTTACTTAATATATTCCTGAAAGGATATTAGTAAAGAAAATTTGTAGACTCTTAGTAAATATTTATTATTATAGTGATGGAGCCAAAGGTAATAAATATTGTTAACTCTGAGAAGTATATTACTAGGACTTGAAATGGACTAGATTTTTATTGTTATTAACACCTTGATTTCCATCAAGATAACCTAAATTCCTTCATATTCTGAGGTGGTCAGTATTTGTTAATTTGTAACCAATTCATTAATGTTATCCATTGTTAGCTCGTGCTTCTGATAGAACATAGGAGATTTAAAAAAAAAAGTATATGTTGAAGGGATGAGATTTTAATGGTCACATTTTGAATTTACTTAAAATTCAGCCAAATTCCATGTCTTCTATCTTTTCACCTGTGAAAATAATGTTAAACTTTGTTTTCAGTCATGTGAGTTCTAAGGTTAACTACTAGTTTTAGCAAGCTTGTGACTTCCAACTCTTTCATAAATGGATTATGACTTTCCCGGATCAGTGTGGCTGTCAATCCATATTACAACAGTAGTAACATAATGTCTAATTAAAGGGAAAGTATGTTCATTAAAGAGCAATGAATATTTAAAGTATTTCCAGGTACCTAGGAGCCTTAACAATCTCAGTGCCCTTCTTGGGTCAGTAGAAAACTTTTCCATTAGCATCTCCATGGGTTCACAAATCTTATATTCACGCTCTTATTACTTTTAAATGGCAGTTATAAATCGCTTGATACATTGCGGTGGAAAGATGTTTTCCTAGTCAGTATGAACAATGTGATATACACCACTAGCCGCTGGTAACTGGAAATTCTACATAATGAAAAGAAAGCCACATATTCGGTACATCATTATTACCTTTATATTAAATACTTTTTATTTGGCAAAAAGTAAAAGTAATTTACAAAGTTGAATCCATATCCATCTTATATTTTGCAGAGCCATATAAAATAAGGAATTGACTCTTCTATGATTTGCTGATCTAAAAAGCATATTAAGTAATTGTGATATGCCTTAAAGGAGTTTGACATAAGCATTGTAGTGTGTGCATATGTTTTCACAAGGCTTCATCAAGAGAGATTTGGGAAGGTTTTCTGTTCTACACATTTTAGAAAGCCCTGTTATATATAAATTGCTTCAATAAGCTACTCTCTGATTAATAGCTCCCTAAAAGAAAATTATCCCTTAAATGTATTTAAAACAGGTATTCTATTCTCTCTTCAGTGAAGGAGAACCTTGGTCATAACTATAATTTTTGAACCATTTTCTATCTGTGACTTTGGAAATGATCAATATATTCTCTTAACCTTCTCTTCTTTGGGTGAATAACTTAAACATACACTTCCTTCTCCTCTTCAAACGCTCTAGTTTTTAGCAAACTTTCAAGGTTGGAAAATTGATATGTTCCTTGAATCTTCAGCACACGTGTTGTATTCTTTATAAAACTATACAGGTACAATAGACTCTCAGTGAAACAGCACCCATACCGAATAAATGTAGTAGTATTGCTTCATTTTTTTTTTCCTGGTTGCTTGTGTTTCAGTTAGCAGCGAGTCTACTGTATCTTCCCTGATTCAAACCTTCTTCCTCCATTTACCTTATCCTGAGTGAATAGCATTTCTCACTAGAGATGTACTCACACTTATAATACATTGTTTCAGACACTGGACCAGGCACTAGAGTTACAAAGATAAGTTACAGACCCTCTTTTCCAGAAACCTACAGTTTGGTGAGGAAGACAAAGAAATAAAAAATTATCAGGACAGTATGGTAACTTGAATCTTAAAGGTTAGTCCAAAATTATCTAAAGCTCTGAATAATCTTGAATTAGTCCTCACTTTCAGCCTCCTCAAGGGCTTTATAATAAAAACAAATACTCTTTATTGGTGGGACAATTCTTAAAGAGATACGTATTTTAATTGATAATAAATGTTTGCTGTTTTCAAAATGTATTTATTAAAATTGAGGTCAGTGGAGAGCTGCTCTCCGTAAGCAGAGAAATATTTTGCTATGATCAGTTACTCTGAAGGATATGAAGTCAGCATAAAATCCCAATAATGCTGTAGACTTAAAAAATGAACACAAAGCAGGAAAATTTTATGGGTATGGACCAAGAAATATCAAGATGAAAAACTATGAGAGTTATTAATCATCCACAAGACCTGGCCAGAAGATTATTGGATAGTGGAATTTTCCATGATCCCAAAAGTCATTCTACCCTCAAGTCTTCCTTCCCTAGTGTGTAGTAAGTGTTAAGATGTCATAGGAGGATTTAACAAACAAAAATGAGGCACACATATACAACTACAAAACATCTTTTACGAATCATGAAGAAACCACAGATATGAGGCCAAGTGTTTCTAATAAGGAAAAGGAATAAAAAGTTGTATTTTTGTTTTGGGTAATATCTGATTTAATAATCATCTCTAACTTAGTGCCCACTTGGGTGGTAAATCAGCATTTTTATTCCCATTAAACAAATTAGTCCTTTTTATATCTTTAATAAAATTTCACAACAAATCTGTTTCTGGCAGGAAATGTAAATATCATCAACTAACGGTATCTCACATCTTTACGGATGTTTGATATACATTTGCGTCTGAGAGTTAATGTTTACATAATCATTTTAGAACTCGAAGTCTCTGTGTTAAGAAACAGAAAATGGAAGTGTGCCTTTCTGTTGTTTTGGTAAGGATTATCAGTATTAGCAAAGCGAAGTGTAGTATTAGATAATTTCCCATTGCATTCAGTCATCATGAATAGAAAATCTTATTATTGTTACCTGACTGTCTCATGGCAGCACTTTTATTTTGCCTTACTTATCTTAGTAATTATTTGAGTTCTTGGGTTTCTTTCTTTCTTTCTTTTTTTTTTTTGTATTGGTGTTGTTATTTGACAGCAAGTATTGTAAGACAGCAAGTTAGGAAGTTTCTTTCTTCAAATTTTTTTGGAGTTAAGGACAAATGATGCTGTGTCTGATGTGGATCCTTGGGAGAAGTTCTACCATATGTGGTGATGTGCACTGACATAGACCAAGTGTTCTGTGTCATTTGGAGCAGGATCTTCTCCAAATAAGATACAAGAACTCATTTGGTCCTCACCAACAGGCCAGGGAGGCACTACTTTACATATTACGAGAAAACTGAGGCACAGATGTTAAGTGACTTGTCAAAGCCCTCCCAGACTGGAGTGAAACTGGTACTCTTACTGCTATCGCTTGCATTCTTACTCCTAAACCATTGACCATACACTGACCAAACAGGCCCTTCAGTCTGTATTATGGTTACACGTAATATTTCTAACATCATCCCTTATGGTTTTCACAGGGCATTCAAGATTAAAAGTGGAAAAGGATTCACTGTACCATCAAATTCATCCTCACCTAGAACTAATAAAAGTATATTCCCTATAGCATTTTTTTTTCAAAGCAATTTAGTCAGTTTTATTAAGCTCGGTTTATGTGCACCTCATTTAATTGATCGAATTTCTGCCTCTTTTCTTGGAATACTCCTCTTAAGCCTTAATAAACCTGACTAATATAATGACACTTCTCTATTATAAAACTATTTCTCTTTATTATGATATTCCATTATTCGTTTTCTATTAACAACACAAGCTGACCCTAAATAATTCTTCTTTTTCTAGTAAGCCAAGGTGATACCTACATTTTATTAAGGCCAGAAATCAAAGCCTGTATCACAGCTTTGTGGAATAGGAACTGTTGTAAATAGAAGCGTAGCTGATGTAATTTTAAAGTGACCTTTTCTTGACCTAAACTGAGACTGGGAAAACTGTCAGCCAAAGTTCTTCTAATTTTATTTAGTAACCACCCTTCTCAGGGTGCTTAGAATACGATAAATAAACTTTATGGAGCTCTCACTGTGTGCAAGATAATAATTGACTGTGTGTTTCTGCAGCAGTATGAAATACTGTCCCTATCAGCAAGGAATTTACAATTCAGCTGCCATGTCACATGCGTGCTGTGAGTAAGTTTATAAGGTGGTAAATGTCCAGTGAAGGGCATAGACTTTACCTGCTATAGAAATGAGTTCAAAGGGATAATGGGTCACCCTTTATCTTTCCTTAAGGCCCTTAGGATGAAGTAGGATTTGAGCCAGTTCCCAAAACAAGGGTTGGAATCAGTGGGAGAAGCACTTGAAACAAAAGAAGACCCATCTTTAGAGTTTTCCCACCTGGGTGGTAAATCGGTGTTTTTATTCACATTAAATACTGGAGAACAATTATTTCCTAGACCTGACCCAGGTAGGCTAATTAAAGCC
>PVKE010012814.1:0-37627 GCA_004027555.1 Craseonycteris thonglongyai
TATGCACCTAAGTATTTTCCATAGACATCAGTGACTGGTGATGATAGGAAAACAGAGTTAAATCCATGGCAGAGGTGGGGCAGGTACCTGGTTAATTTGTTAACCAGCTAGGCAAGAAACAAAATGGAGTAAATAAAATAATGTTAAAATTAGGAAGATTTGGGGAAGCCGGGATGGCTCAGTGGGTTAAGTGCTCGCTTTGCAGCCCCGGGGTCCAAGGATCAAATCCCAGCCCCACCTGGCAGACCCATATGCTGAACTGGGGTGCGCCCCCAGTTCGGTTCTTGCCGGGCCGAGCTTCCCATGCGGGAGGCCGCTGGTTTGGCCTCCAGCTCACGGGGGCATGCGTCCTGTGCAGGAGGTCCCTGGCCCGGTTCCTGCCCTGCTTGGACCCCCACCCACCTGTGTGGAATGCAACTATGATGACGTACAACTATGGAGACTGCTCTAGGCCCTCCCCCCTTCTCTCTGTCTCTATCTGTCTGTCAAAAACAATTTTAAAAACTTAGGAAGATTTCACGTTGACCAGAGGATGTGTTTTCTTAACATGTATGGCCTTCATTCGCCAAACACTGTGGCTCGGGCCATGTCCAAGGTGCTGAAGTTTTCCAACGATAGCAAGTCTGAGTCTCAGATTCCAAGGGGGCTGTACGGAGACAGTTACTTGGATTCATAAAAAAGTAACTGGACTTTAGAGATCAGCCTCCAAAATTTTAAGCACATATCAGTTATCAAAATCATCACTGAGTCTATCAATTAATACTTCTTATGATTATAAAGGGGCCATTGCCCATTTCCCCCTGTATCTTTTATGCTATAGAGCGCTTTAGGGAATAAATATGTCTGACCGAACAGCATTCACAAGGTTGGCATTCCACTTAGATTTCCTTCAGCGGAAGAAGCCACGCCCAGAACTCACAGCTCTGACGGTCACAGGACACCCTCCGCCCTTGAGCGCTCTGGTCACTGTCCCCTTTTCCTATGGGTGCTGGCGTTGCTGAAACAGCACAAAGAAAAGGAAGGATGGGACGTGGTTTCTCAGTAACTGGCGGAAAGGGTAGGGGAGTCCTGCAGGCTTGGCTCTGTGGACAGAATGATTTTTGAGGAATCATTTGCAAGCCTGATTTAAGAAAATAATATCACACAAACAGAGGCAGGGTTCTCAGGAGGATCCTCTCCTTTCCCCCACTCTCTGATCATGCCTGTTTCCAGGCTTCTTAAATGACAACTTCTGAGTCACAAAGCTCTGCCTTCGAAGATTGTTAAGGAACAACACTGAGTAATGCAGCCATTAAACTGCATTACTCAACACCACCTCGTCCAGGACTGAGACGTTCTGGTGCTGATTTCCCAGCATCCACTTCCAGGAACAGTCATGAGGTCCCTCGTTGGCTCTGCCAGACCATCCCCTCGAGCCTGCTCCTGGCCTGTTCTTCTGCCCAAGACACCCCCTCTGCACCCCATGAGACAAAACCGCCCGCCACGGAAGGACGGGGTGCTCAGAGGGTGTCTCCAACCTTGAACTCAGTCACCCTACAGAACAGTCCTCCCGGGATCAGGTGAGGGAGGGAACTGCCAGGACGCAGGGTGCCCCTGACAGACCGCACCATTCATTCGGCAGATATTTATTCTGTTAGGTGTGCCGGGTGGAGCGCTGACCAAGAAAGCGTGTGAAGACAAGAGGAAAAGGTGGCAGCCCTGGCCCTCATGCAGCTACACATCTATTCAAGACACAAATGTGGATCACACCAAGTGCACAAATGTGTGTAGCCTGTCCAGCTGTGATCAGTAATACAAAGAGGTCCCCGGTGCCTGTGGGGGTGACAACAGGAATGGATACAGCCGAAGAGGCTTCCCTGGGGACTTATGCTTCCTGGGCTTACCTCCCCATCTTACTCAGCTTGTGCCTGAGCATCATCTTCTCAGAACAGGTGACCTTGACCCCAGAAGGGGCCCTCCATCAGCCCACCCTCCCTCTGCTTCCCTTTCCTCACTTAGCACCTCCTGAAATCACACTGCACACCCATTCGCCTCTCTTTGCTAAGAGCGTGTCGGCCCCATAGGGAAGGGATTCTGTCTTCTTTTTATTCAATGAGCAGCACCCAGCGCAATGCCCAACACATGGGAAGCACTCAACCACCCTCAGTGAACAAATGAGCCAGTGGTGCTGGTTTCTGAAGAACCCTTCGGGGGTAGCCAAGGGCAGTGAAGGTGAAATCAGATCCGGAGTGTGACCATTGTCACAGCCCCTCCGTGGTGGGCGGGACCAGCACCCGGGAGAGGAGCGAAACCGGACCACTGAAGAGTGAGGAGCTGGAGGTGGGAGACCACCAGGCTGGAGGAGAGTGTAATGCTGTCTGGGAACGCTCAAAACAAAACTGTGACCAGTGAGAGTTTTGGTCTTTACCCAAAAAGTAGCAGGGAGCGCATGGACTCTGCTAAGCTGGGAGGAGGTTAAAGTATCGTCCGCTTGGCCTTGTGCAAAGGCCCCCTGGCTGCAGATCAGAGCGGACCGGAGTCCAGCCGGGAGGCCCCCGTGGATGGAGAGGAGAGAAGGCAGCTCGGTCTGGAGTAGTGGTGGTGCACAGCGGTCAACAGGGTCAAGGTCAAATCCACAGGGCGAGGTGAAGGACTGTTTCTGAAAACAACGTGGGGTGGGGTGCGGATTGGGAATATTTCCCAGGTTTGACTCAGCAAACCACCAGGCCCAACATGGTGGCCAAGTTCCTGGCCCCCAGTGGCAAAGGGAAACTGAGGCATGTCAGAAGCCCCAGCTTACATTCTTTGTACACTAAATGCAAACCCACAGCCTTATGAAGAGTTACTGCAGCTCCATCCCATCCACCTCTTTGCATTGTTCTTCTCCCACCAAATCTAAGGCTTCTTGGGCCCTCGGGTTTTTCTTTGGCACCATATTCATCGTTCTCTTGCTATTCGCTAGCTAACCTGAGACAGACAGCAAAACAGCCGGCAGGGCCATTTCTCAACCCGCTCAGGGAAAGGAAGGTTGCCTAAGATAGAGTTCCATCTCCAGAAGCCAACCCAAAATTACAATTTCATTCTCAGTGTCTGCTCTATCCACAACCTAGCCGGTAAATTCAGTCCACCTTTGAAACCTGCCGAGAGCCCTGCATGTCATCAAATATCCAGAGCTTTTGCACGGTCCCACATACAGGGTGCCTCTGGCTGGCAGGGAAATCGCCAGGAGGAAATCTGTTAGTTACTCAGACAAGCATGAGGGGAGAACAGGAACCAATAGTGGGTGCGTGTGTGTGCGTGTGTGCGGTGTGTCACAATGAGAGGAAAGAGAAAATACTGATAAAGTGGGGAAGGCATCGCTCTCACACACACACTCACGCACACAGACACACACACACTCGTGCACAGGCACACATATGCTCCCTTGCGTGTAAAACGGAGGCAGCTTGAACCCTTCACGGGTGCCATCGCCACTTGTTAACGGGTGTTAATGACAGAGCCTTGCACTTCTCTCTGATGTATACAAACAAAGCCAAGAGCTGTTGATAGGTTTGAAGCGACATTATAGATGGCTTGAAACAAAACTGTGACTGTTTCAGAGACAGAAGGCAAAGGCAAGGCCGTGCGGAGTAGATAAGCCGGCCCAGAATCTCTGTGAAGTGAGAATACGACGGCAGTTGCAAATCTTTTAGACCAAGGCCAGGGGTGGGAGGAGGCACTGATGGCAAACCTACTCAGCTCAAGGAGGTGGCTGTCACCTGGCTGCTGCGGGAGCCCTGCTCTCTCTGCACAGGTCTCAGTCAGCGGCTGCTGCAGTCGGCGACCTAGAAGGAAATTCCAGGCCAGCCACCTGAAGCATTTCCGCAGCCCCGTCCTGCGTACAAGTAGCCAGGAGTCCCCAGGTTAGTCACGTCCTGATCCCAACAGGACCATGGAAAATGGTGTTAGAACTGGTTGAGTAATGTTGCTCCATCTCTGATTCCAGATTGGGTTCTACTTTCAGCTCTGCCAATTACTGTGTGATATCCGGAAAGTTACCTAACTTCTCTGAGCCTGGTGGTTTCCTACGCAAAAATGGAATAAATAATCATTCCCCCACCTCCAACACTGATTCCAGGATTGTCTGTATGGATTAAATGCGATAATAGCAATACATATGAAGAGGGTAGAAAACTAAGCTCACATTTTATCTACCACGTATTTAGCGCATCTTATGTTAGATATTTTCCTAAGCTCTTGAGAAATATTAACCCATTTCATCTTCAAGACCACCCTATGGTATTGATACTGTTATTTTCTCCATTTTACACATAAGTAAACTGAGGCAGGGAGACAATAAGGGATGTGTCCATGAAGATAGCACGTCAGTGGCGGAGCGTGACTCCAGCCCAGCCCTGGCTCCAGATCCACGCACGTAACCCCAGCACTTCATCAACAATCGACAATGTCCATCGTTCTGTGTTATATCTTTCATTCCAAGCAGGTTCCTAACCCAGCTGATTTTTCCTTCCTTTGATGCATCTCACTCCACTCCATTTCTCCATTCCACTGCTGTCGCCTTGGAAAATGCTAGGTTTCAGGGCTCTAATGCCCCCTGTGCATTGCTGTGGAATCAATGCTCCTGCAACACTACTTCCTGCCTATGTCGCCTGCCCCAAACCCTTCAGGAGCTTCCTCTGCTTGCGGGGGGCAGGCCAGCCTCTGGGGGGTCCTCCCTCCACTGGACCAAACCAAGTTTTTTCCTATCACTCCACGGGAACCCAGGCCTCCAGACACACTGTGTCCCCCAGACTGCCACACAGGCCATCCTCACTGTGCCCGCCTCCCACCCGCTGAGCCGGGCCCTTTCCCACAATGCCTGCTCTGCTCCTTCCAATGCCGCGGATGTCCTTGGACCATCCTTTAATATCCACAGCTCAAATCTATGGCAAATCTGAAATGAAGGGTCAATGACAGGTTGCCCACCAGAGGTAAGAATGCAGTGCAAGAGGTATCTTCAGAAAGATAAATCTAGAAGCAGATTCTGAATAGACAAGGGGGCAGAGGGGGAGGTGAGATGGTAAAGCCAGTGAGCTCAATGCCAAAGTTATTTCACATCATCTTTGGCTAAAAAGAAAACCAAAGTCACAAGCTGGTAGCCAACAAATCAAGCATAACCTACAGACGTGTTTCCTTGGCTTTATAATTATCATTTTTCTAATATGGAGAATCAACATGAAAACTTAGATTTCTGGCTTCTCTTTAGAAACTAGAAAATACAGCCACCCTGGCCTTACTTTTCCCCATGGCAACATCTGTCGGGACTGAACAGCAGCTGCTCCCTTTAGAAAGGACACTGACTTCCTAGTTTGCCACAGTCCCCACCGCTCCCTATTGCCCTTAATTAACACTGAGGTCAAATTGTCATTTATCATTACCTTTGTACCCTTTCTTTTCTTGGAGTAGAAAGTTACCTCTTGTAACTAAGTATCTATCATAACAAGAAAACTCAAACACAGACCAAGAGGGACACAGACTTCAAGGCCGCAGGAGGCAGACACTTCTGGTTGTGGCAATGGAGAGGGTCCTCACATCTTACTATGTAGACCCACTGCCTGGCTTGTTCTTTGTGTGCCTGACTGGCGCTGGGGGCATTTGGGCTTGTAGCCCAGGTGTACATCCTTCTTGGGACTCAGACCTTCCTGCCAGCCTCACTCTATTTCACTCTGGTCCTGGGCCATCAGGTTGTCCCCACAGGCCCGGTCCCATGCCCTGAACCTTTTCCTAACTTGCTCCTGCCGCCAAATTTATCTTCCCCTTTGGCTACCTGATGGCTCACTCGGCAGGAAATCACAGAATCCCATTCTAAATGAGGTATGAGTGCCTAGTGGTGGCTTCATATCCTCTGCATCTCAGGGTACAATTTAATAGGTGCCCACAGGGCTTTATGCTGGCAGTGATACACGGGTCTCCTGAAGCCTGAAGCCCGTTTCAGGGGCCGCTGTGGGACATCGTAACGGGGAATGAGGTGGAGAGAAGCCCAGATAACTCAGCAGGAAGCGCCAACTCTCCTGCATTATATAAGAAGGGCTGGGTAGGATGCCACTTGGGGAGGGGGAGGAATGGTTCCAACACTTCTGAGAAAAAAAATGTTTAAGTTCTAAAAGCAATGATGTAGTAGTTACAGTGTTTGTTGAGAGCAAAGGAAACCAGCGTGGGCCAAGTTTATAAGGAGCATCAAGGCCCACGGAGAGAGGTGCTCTCGGGATCTGCGGGAGCCCAGCGGGGTCAGGAGTGAGAGCGGGCAGGAGCGGTGAAGTGGCCGTCATGCACCCAAACGGCAGCCACTGCCGACGCTGCAGCTGACAGGAATGGCCTCCCCTGGTGGCCCGCTGCCTCCTGATTGTCCCGGATGTCTAAGTCCCGGGAGAGCCTGCCCCATAGGCCAGGACTCCGCAGCGGCCGCCCTGTTGACATTTGGGGCTGCATAACTCTGTCGTGGGAGGCTGTCCTGGCCACTGTAGGAGATTTATCAGCACCCTGGCCTCTACCCACTAGCTACCAGTAACACCCTCCACTACTCACGACTATCAAAAATGGCTGCACACATGGCCAGATGTCCCCTGGGAGCGAAGTTGCTCTCGGTTAGGAACTACCGAGGTAACCCAACTTCAGATACAGTCTGACCGCCTTGGGGTGCGTGGGAGTGGGAGTATCTGGACCCTCAGCTTCCACAGAGAAGGCAGGTACTCAATACAGTCCTCAACAGGAAGTGGAGCAATTCTCCCCAAATTGAATCAAAGGCCGTGGGGTAATGGGCCATGGAAGTGCCGTAAGCTGCGAGCAGCACTAGCTCTCGGTCACTGTGAGCCAGCCGTGGCCGCCTGAGATGCACAATACACAGTGTCCCGGAGCCCCACGTCCTCTGCCATCTGCTTCCCATACCGACCCCTTGATGGAAGCGCAAAGAGAACGGCAGGTGAGAGCAGGACTTCCCGTCCGACTCCTCCAGGCTGCCTCACAGGATCTGCAAGTCCTTCTAATCAGCGGGCAGTGGGGACACAGGTCAACTCTTGATCAACCAAGACAACAGACTTGCTCCGTCTGGCCCTGCACTGCTGACACACTGGCTGCACCGTGCACCTGTCCCGGGTTGGGGGTTGCGTGAGGGTCTGCCTTCCCACCTGGATGCAGCTGAAGGAGTTCACTGCCAGCCTCGGACCTTGGAAGCCCTTCAACACTTTTAAACCTAGTCCCACTGAAACAAATGACTTTCAGATCAGCCACACAAGGAGGGAAGAAGGAAGGAGGCAAAGCAAAGAGCAATGCAAAAATAAATAAATGAGCAAGTCTCTAAAGCACTAGAATGACCTCTCCATGTTATGTCTGAATGTTGACTTTGCTCCGTATTTGCAATTCAGTCTTTAGGACACAATTACATCTTCAGTAAATAGACCTCCATGGACTCAGTCTCATGTAAACAGTCAGTAATTTTGATATACAAGAATTAAAAGAAATTTCCTAAGGCCAAATTCTGCCATGTTTTAAGAAATATGCCTGGGTTATTCCAAGAATAATTTGGCTTCAGGGATCCAATTAAAGTTATCAAAACTGTAGGTTTTTCTGGATGCTAAGGATGCAATGTATTTTGCACATACCTCTACGGGTTATTATTTTTCAGGGATTTCACTTCACAGATTAAAAAAGAAAACTTCAACCGAAGGGAAGGGTTTTAGAAGATCACACAATTCTCACTTTCACACAAAAGGCACAACGCTGCGTAGTCAGGAGGACCAGGGAGGAAAGAATGAGCAGCCCGTGGAGGACCATGGACAGGAAATGCCGAGTCGGTCTGCACAGGCGATGCTGGATCTTCAATGCGCCGAGGTTTCAGATGCCGTAAGCACAGTTCAGATGAGGCCTAATCGAGGCACTGTTGTTTCTGTTGCGGCAAAATTGTGGGGTGTCCCATATGGGCTAACATCTTGTACGTTTGTGGATATGGTAATTACCCTGCAAGAATCCTGACATGCCGTGCTGTCCCCAAGAAGACAGGAAATAGTGACAGGGACAGGTGATGACAGCCTCCCAGGTGCCTCAGTGCTGCAAGCGGCAGTCATTAAAGGTGTGAACATCGGAGCAGCCAAAGAGCCCAGACGCCCAGAGAAGGTGTCGCGTGTGCCCCAGAACAGGTAAATAAAGCCAGCGCTGTTTGTGAGGCCTGTCACATCGTGTGTCAGCCTGGTGACTGGGTGAGGCTTCCAACATATTTCAGTTAGCCCGGAACTTACTTCACTTGCAAAGGCGACTGGAGCGGCCTGACCTTTATCATTTCGTAATGAGTAAAGAATGTGCCTGTCACACCATGATGTCTTCAAAGAGAGAGAGAGAACACATTTGTCCATTTCCCTGTTGAAATGTCAGCGAGTCCGCCTACACCATCTGGTCCCATAGGCTGGACCCCAATCTGGTCTCCGGAAGTCAGGTGAGGGAGGCTTGGTGGGCAGAGGAGACACCTCTTAGATCTATGACCACAGAAGCTAACATTTCCAGATGTTCTCTGTGTGTGTGTGTGTGTGTGTGTGTGTGTGTGTGTGTGTGTGTGTGTGTGTTTAATAAGTTGGATTTGCTTTTTGTGTGTAGCCTAGCGCAGGGACCAGCAGGCGTTTTCTGTAAGGGGCCGGGTCGCAAACACATCTGGTTTTGCAGGCCGTGCAATCTCTACTGCAGCTCCTCAACTCCGCCGTCGTAGCTTGTAGGCCGCCACAGAGGGACCCCAACCAGCCCCAGCTCCACAGCCCCCAGAGGCCAATGAAGCAGAATCACCCCAGTAGAATCAGGACTTCATTTCACAGGATTGTAAGGTTTGCTTTTTGGGGCAGGGGGGTTATTTTGCATTTGAGGGGTTGACATTTTTTCTTAAATATCACTTTTTTCTATAACTAAACCCCTTCACATTGCCAGCGCTCTCTAGAGAAAAAGAAAACTGGGTCTTTTTCTCCGTTACAAGAAGCCACACCTCCCCTTCACCAGGCTCCATCAAAACATCACTGTCAGTTCCACAGTGAAGCCATTCATTTCTCAAACCTGTTCAGCAATGTGAATTAATTCTCAGCCCGATTCTGCCCAACCTTAGCTTTCAAACAATGTGTTAATATAACTTCTAACAAATACCAATTCGTAAAATGTGCATGTTACGATAAGAAATCCTCAGTATAAAATCGGCGTGCACGTAACCCCAGACCTCCGCATTCCTCCCCTTGATCCACATACTGAGAACGATCTCGGCTCTTTCGGGCCCGGAGCCCCGACTCCCACAGTGAATGAGGGGGGGCCTGAATGAGGGGCGGCCTGGCTCCGTTTAAGCCCCGAGACTGGTCCTTCAGACTCGGAAGCTCCTCTGCCCCTCCCCTCCGTCCCACAGAGGAGCAGTGACGAGCAAGAGCTTCGCTCCTCAAACCAGGTGAGCGAAGGCTTTTAAGAGGCCGAAGGCGGCTTTACGAGCCGTGGTAGAGCAATTTAAATAACAAGGGTCAGGATTAGCCCTTCCCAGAACGGGGGTGGAAAAAATCCGCAGAGGCACTGAAATGAGAGCGGTAGGCTTCATTCTCTTACAATAGATCCGTTTCCCATCTTGCTAAGCACACAGAGCAAAATTATATTGCTTTCCACTGACTTGCACACACACTTCCAACCCACCGTAAACACACGCACCTCAACAGATGAAAACCGGTTTTAATATAGAAGCCCTAGTATCTATAATTCATGCTCTTTAGCCTTTACATATTTATTCTGCATTTTAATTAAGGCCAAAATCTGAATACTTTAGATGGATGGTTTCTTTTTTCTTCTAAGCAGAGCTTACAGACCAACTATCTGGCAGAAGCCCAAGTGTTAAGCAAACACAATAGAGGCTGTGATGAGAATAAACTAATATCTGGACACACCCAGCCCAGGGGCTGAGAGTTCTTTCCAATTGAACCATCTCAAGACCGGCGGGGCTCAGCCCCTGCAGTCACGTGAGAATGAGAGGATAAACCCCCAACGCTTGGGGATGACCAGGACAGACCAGTGATGGGTCACCTCTGATGGCATCTCACGAGGGAGGGGCTGAAGGGCTCAGGAAGTCCCCAAAGGGGGCCAGGAATTCATGGTTAGGGCCTAAAGCTTAGGTCCCCAAAATGGACAGTGGAATCACTCACTCGCACAGAGACAGAATCTAAGCTCAGAACAGCCAAGGCTCACACTTGGCATTTGGAGTGGCCAGACTTTCCAATGAAATGTTTGATGCTTTGAAACCTTAAGAGGTTTCTCCATAAATAATATATCACGGAAGGTGATCTCTGAAACACTGAAACTCCACCTAAACCTTGCCCAAGTATGTGTCAAGGTGTTCTTTTGTCATTTCTAAAGCAGGCCAAATCTGTACAGGTGCTTATTTTTGTAAATAACATTTTGTTGGGACGTAGCCACACTCACGTGTTTACATCTTACCTCTAGCTGTGTTCACCCCGGGACAGCAGAGTGCGACACATGGGACAGAGCGCATCTGACCTGCAAAGCCTAACACTTTACAGAAAGAGTTTCTGGCCCCTGTCTCGCGAGTTGCTCCCCTCACCTTCTGCCTCCTATTTTCTTCCTTCAGGAAATGAAGAGGCAAATGAACCAGAGACATTTGGAACCCCCATACTCTCTCCATTATACTGCTTCTTCTAGTCTCTACAGCAACAACGAGAAAACTACAGAAAATTCTTCCCTAGAACCTTCTCTGGAGGTAGAACAGCCTGTATGAATTTCCTACAGGGATTTCCCAGCTGCCGTCGCATGCCCCGCTGCACACTGGTGGACGGGCTGGCTAACAGCGGTGAAAATAACAGAATAGCACCATGGACTGTGCCCACCACCCCGCCAGTGCCCAGGCGCCAGGCCCTGGACTAGTGCTATATCTCCTTTATCTCATTCTACTATCCACACCGCCTCCAGGGAGAGTCTGCTAGAACACCGAGTTCACACTGTCGGCTAGGGACAGAGGTCATTTTGAACACCAAATCCGTTTGATTTCAAATCCCGTCCTCTTAACTCTAATCCTACGAGGCCTGGGCTCCCCTCCCCCTCCCGCCACTTCCTTCACAGCTGACAGTGCCGTTGGCACACACTCCACCAGGTGCTGCTCTATTGACTCAAACACTAGACCCACAAGAGAGGGAACACTGCCATCATACCCATGTCACAGATCCGAGGGCTGAGGCTCAGGAAGGAGGAATGACTGGCCTCCGGTGACCCAGGTTGTGGGAGGTGCTGGGGTAGACAGCTGGGCACTTGTCTCGCAGGACCGGGCTTCCTGTCTGTAAAACAAGGGGTGTGTCTTCTTGGGACTCAAGGCATCAGGATGAGTCAAGAGTAACTTGGAAGACATAGCAAAGCCAGGGTTTGCTAAACAATGTTGTGGGCCACGGAGCAGATGTCCTGTCTTCCCCAGACCTCAGTGCTCACTGTGGACACCCGACTTTGCCTCCTGAACATGCAACGCGATACAGGTTGGGGTACGTGGAGAGGATGGTGCAATCACATGTGCTCCATGCCTGCCACTCACAGGAACTTTCAGATGTGCGCAGGGTTCCCAGCCCTCCAATTAAAATGCACACAGAGGGACGCCGGGACGGCTCCGCAGGCTGGGCGCTTGCCTGGCAACAGTGAGGTCCTGGGATCGAATCCCAGCCCCGCCTGTGCAAACCCATATGCTGAACACAGGCAACGGTCGGATGGCGGCAAAGGTTCTCACCTCCCATGTGGGAGGCCCCCAGTTCGGTTCCTGCCCTGCACAGCCCCATACCCACCTGTGTGGAATGAAACCACGTCACAACTAATGATGAACAACTACGGGGTCTGCTCTGGGGCCTCCCCCCTTCTCACTCTCTCTCCCTCTCTCACCTTCTCTCAAACAATAAATAGATCTTAAAAAGAATCTGACATTCAAAACTGAAAGGATCTATAAGATATATATTGACCCTAGAAGAGGCAGGTGCATAGCCTCTTGTATATGTACAGCTGTGTGGCTTTTTACTTAAAAAAGGGGAAAATATGCATATTTTTATTAGATGAATAAAAACATTACATGAAGGATAAACAAGAATCTCCTAACAGTGGTTACAAATTTTATTTTAGGAGGACACAGGAATTAGGACAGGAGAAATATTTTTCACTAGTTATCTTTTTTAATCTACAGAACTGGGTTACCTTGTCAAAAATTAAATATTAAATGGGTCACCACATACCCATTAGGATGGCCACTATTAAAAAAATAAAACAGAAAGTGTTGACCAGGATGAGGAGAAATCTGAACCCCTGTGCACTGTTAATGGGAATGTAAACTAGTGCAGCCCCTGTGGAAAGTGGTATAGCATCTCCTCAGAAAGGTGGAAATAGAATTACTATCAGATATTGCAATATATCAATATACCCAATATACGGGCATAAAATAATTGAAAGCAGGGTCTCAAAAAGATATTTGTACACTGATGTTCATAGCAGCATTATTCACAACAGCTAACATGTATCCACTGATGGATGAATAGATACACAAAATCCAGTAATATCAAATGAGAAGCTATTGTTTAACGGTTACAGAGTTTTAGTTTCACCAGGTAAAAAGAGTTATAGAGATGGATGGTGATGATGGCTGCATAACATTATTAAAGTGTGCAATACCCCTGAACTTACATGGGCAAGCTGGCACATCTTACGTTATGTGTATTTTATCCCAATAAAAAAATTGATTTGACACCAAAAGCAAAATATCAACAAATGGGACTTTATCAAACTAAAAAGCTTCTGCACAGCAAAGGAAACCATCAACAAAATGAAAAAGCAACCTACTGAATGGGAGACAATATTTTCAAATCATACATCTGATAAGGGGTAAATATCTACACCATATAAAGGACTCATGCAAGTCAATAGCGAAAAAAAAACAAAAAACAATCCGGTTAAAAAATAGACAGAGGATTTGAATAGCCATTTTTCCAAAAACACATGCAGAAGGCCAACGTACATAAAACGATGCCCAATGCCATTGGTCATCAGGGAAATGCAAATCAAAACCATAACACGATTTTGCCTCACACCTGTTAGAATGGCTGTTATCAACAAGACAGGAAACAAGTATCAGCGAGGATGTGAAGAAAAAGGAACCAGCCCCCCAATGTGCTATTGGTGGGAAAGTAACCACTATGGGAAACAGCATGGAGTTTCCTCAGAAAATTAAAAATAGAAACACCTTATGACCCAGCAATTCCATTATTGGGTATTTATCGAAAGAAAATTAAAACAGTAATTCAAAAAGATTTGAGCATCCCCTTGTTCACCGCAGCATTATTTACAATAGCCAAGATATAGAAACAACTTAAGTGTCTATTGACAAATGAATGGATAAATAAAATATGAACACACACACAATGGAATATTATTCGGCCATAAAAAAAGAAGAAAAATTGCCATTTGTGACAACATGGATGAACCTTGAGGGCATTAAGTGAAATAAGTCAGAGACAGACAGATACCATATGATCTCATTTATATGTGGAATCTCAAAAAGTAAAATAAAATGTACCAATCTCATAGACACAGAGAACAGATTTGTGGTTGCCAGAGGAGTTCATATAAAATGGGTGAGGGGGGTCAGAAGGTACTAGCTTCCAACTAGAGAATAAATAAGTCCTGGTGACGTAATGGACAGCATGCTGACTCTAGTTAATACTGTATTTATTACATACTTGAAAGTTGCTACGAGACTAAATCTTAAAAGTTCTCATCACAAGAAAAGTAATTCTATAGCTATACAGTGACGGAAGTTACCTAGACTTAGTGTGCTGATCATTTTGTAACATATACAGATATTGAGTCACTATGCTGTACACCTGAGACTCATGTAATGTTGTATGTCAGTTACACCTCAGCCAAAAAAAAGGTCTGAAACCTATACTTTAAAATGGAAAAATTAAAAAGTCTAGAAGAGAGAAGTTGAGGGTCAAGGGGAGACGATAACGTTTACCAGACACGAGTCCTGACCTCACGTAGCTTACTGTCTATTAACAAGGGATCCAGGACTAGTATCTACCTAACTATTAATGACATAACACTAGGGAACGCCTGTACGAGGCCTGGGGATTGAACCATCGTAAGACAATGACTTTTGCCTTCATAGAGAGCACCTTTCCTTACAGGAGGCCAACAATAAACAATTCAGTATTTAAAGCCCCGATCAGGACAACAAAAGAGGCAGGAACAGAGTTTGGGGGTGTCCTGCTGGCAGGATGCATTAAGAAAGAGGCCCCGCGGGCAGCCAGTAAGATGGTGGAAGGTAGAAGCAGAAGGAAGGGCCCAGGAAAGGGGTGAGGCCCTACGAAGCCACCAAGCAGGCAGCTTTACCCTGGGCGGCCGGGAACTCGGGACTGTGAGTCAGGATTCAGAGTGATCCCAGCTGAGGCCAGTGAGCCACACTCTAGTCCCCATCAGCTCTCAGCAAGGGCCGCCCTGGGGGCCCTAGCCCTGGCTCCCGGCTCTCTGGCTGTGGGCAGGTGACTCCAGTAGCCCCAAGGCAGAGATGTCAGCCGACGGTGGGGGACAAGCCCCTGAGCTAGGCAGGGGCCCTCAGGGGCCCTAGAGAGCGCCTGGGGGTGTCCATTACACAAGAACCCGATGGGCTACCGGGAAAGGCTTCCCTAAGGAGGTGACGTTTTGGCTGAGTAGGAGTCACGAGGCACAGAGACGACTGAAGGGTTATTTAGATGTAAGATTTGTGCGGAAGGCGGCGAACATAGGCATCTTGTGGCTGCCATTCCCATCTGCGCTCTGTCTGCAGCCAGGACACTCTGCCGGAGAAGGTAGCGGCCGTGCCAGGTGGCCAGGCTGATGGCTGCCACCGGTGACAAGCAAGTAGCTAGAGATCAAGGGCTTCCACCAGGAAGCCTTGACAGGCTCAGAGCTAAGTGACTCTGCCTTTCAGGGGCTGTTCTGGGCTCATCGCACACCTCGCCGCGGGTCGCGTCTGCCTGGCACAGAGTTCTGCGGGAGCTTGACTGTCCCTGAACGCATGCTGAAAAGCATGAGGCCCAAGGAACGCGTTTGAAAAGAAGCCAGACCCGGATCTATCTGGACCGGTGCTCCTCGGCTTGGGGCAGTTCTGTCCCCGGACACATTGGTGTGTCTGCAAACATTTCCTTTTCATAACTCGGGGTGGGGGGCGGGGTGGGACTGCTGCATCTAGTGGGTGCAGGTCAGGGGTGCTGCTAAGCATCCCACAGCACACACAATGGCCCCACAACTAAGACTCACCTGGCCCCAAACGGCTGGAGGGCCATGGGTCACTGAATATCTAATCTCCAACCTCTCTCCTGTCTGCCAGCATCAGTGATGTGGTGTGTGAGAGACAGTTTTGGGGTGTTTTGCTCTTTTTTTCAGTGTCAAGAAGCAGAAACTATGTTGAAACTATCAAGCATAAAAGGATTATTGCACAAATAATTGATTAGCCCAGGCATAGCTGATGCAGGGGTTCTAATGACATCATCGGGAGTCAATATCTCTCCCTAGCTCTGTCTCTTCCTCCCGCTGTTCTTTTTTCCACCCCTCTCACCTTATGCTGAAGCAGCCTGTCTGCCTGTGAAGGCTCTAAGGGGTCTGTGCTAACATCCGGCAAAACTGACAGCCCCGGGACAGTAATGTTCCCTTTCCTGAGACTGTCCTTACGCCATGAACTAGGGACTGGCCTTTTCTAACAGGGATGGCGTGATTGTCGCTGCACCAATCACTATAGCCAGGGGTTGGGACTGAGTCTCAGGTCCCCATCTGGAGCCAGGCTAGGTAAACCCACCCAGACCTGACCAAGACGTCCCATTTTAAGCAGGACAGAAACAGCAGGACACATGGCCAGCCTACTGACACCTTGAATTCAGTGAGACTCGGCTGACTATGCACGCATTTGAAATGGGACAGTACCATTGCTTTCTGTCCCGTTTGAAACGGTCTGTCTGGTCAGCCTACACAGACCACATCCTGACCAGGGAAACTGGTGCTGTCTGTGTCATTGTGCTCCAATTGTCACATCAAGCCTGGAGCGAAAATGGAGTGTCTTACTCGGACACAGACACGGTGTAGAGACTAGAGGGCGCCATTTAGTAGACTAGGACACGCCGTCTTATGACATGGGCCCCACCCTGAGAGACGACCTTCTGGAATCCCAGGAAAATGAAACCTAAGGAAAAAGAAACTGAAAATTTGTTCCCCTGGTCCCGCCCCCCTCCCATCAAATAATCTGCCCCATCCAATAAAACCAAGGGTCACCCTCGCTATCCAATCCGATGGCGACACAGAAAGCCTAACTTCCTGCTCGTAGTTTTTCCCTTTAAAACACCCCGTCCAACGGGACTCGCGGCCGTTCTCTCCTAACTGTACTGGGAGATAGACAGACCGGGCTCGAGCTTGTAGCAATAAAACCTCTCTTTGTACTTGCATCGGAGTTGGTCTCTTGGTTGCCGTCGGGATCATGATCTGGGAGCACAACAACGGAATGCCATGGGAAAGACAACACGGCAGAACAGCTGTGACTATATCGCCCGGAGGCAGACGGCCTGGGTCCAGTTCCCAGCGTCTGCCATTGACGCTGGGTGACCGGCTACCTTCTGTGCGTTGGTTTCCTTGCCTACAAAGGGAAATGGTTTGTTTGAAGAATTCGGTGAATTGATACTTATCAGGAGACAGACAAACTGAGCACCTGACAAATGTCAGCTGTCATTTTGGAAAACTAACCCAAGCTACTCGTTTTACAGAAGGAGAAACTTGAGATCGAGGAGGAAGTCTTCCTTCTGCCAGATGACAGAAGTTCTGTGGCCAATGCAGGACAAAGAGTCCCCATCCTGGCCCCACTGACCATTTCATTGCGCCATGCACCCTTCTGAAGACTGTCGTCCACTCTGAATTCCATCAGCTCCATCTCCTGGCAACACGAGGGCTGTCCAAAAAGTACCCAGCCGTGCACTATGAAAACAGAGGCATTTATGGCTAGGATTTTTCCAGGCGGCCCTCGTACACCCCAGAGTTCAGCACCCCTCGATTTTATCAGTTCTCTATCCATTATGATATACCGGCCTCCTGGAACAGAAAGCCTGCCTGGCCATTCTGGGGGGGTCGAGCTTCACTTTCCTCCACCAGGGAGTCCCTCCCACTCGTGGCTGCAGATGGTGCAGAGGCCACCGTTCTGGGTTCACTCACGCACTGCTCTGGCTTGGCTGGCAGCCTCCTCTCCTTTTCCCTGGACTCCCTGGCAATCCATCAGCTTCATGATATTTATTACTTGTTCCCTCCATTTATGAGTTAGCTGCAGGAACAGAGAAGCTGTGCGCTCCTTTCAGACAGCGTGCGAGGTGAAGAAAAGAAAAGGTTACGGCTGTGTTTGCTTTGCTCGGTGCTGTTTTCCTGGCTGCCTCACAACGGACACCAATCCATAGCCTATTATTAACCAAAGAGCTGTTTCAGATAAACGCCAAACAGCCGCTGGAATGACACAGGCCTAGGCAGAGAGGCAAAGGTCCCTGCTAATTTGAAAAGGAAATTGCTGTCTCCCTGCATGTGGTAGATAAGACAATGGGGCTAGGAGAACGGGGATAAGGGAGAGGAAGTTATGGTGGAAAATTCCGTCAGAGCCGGGTCCTTTCCACTTCTCCAAGTTGAAGTCGCAGAAAAGGGAAGTGATCCGCGTGAGGATCAACATTCCTTGAAGGTTTACCATGCCGCGTGTCAGTCAATGCCCACAGCGAGCCCAGGCAGCTATACATCTTCACAAATGAGGAAACTGCGGGGCAAGGGGGCAAGACGTGGAGCATCCCAGTCAAGAAACTGGGTGTACGAGTCACTCTGGGTATCCGTGGAGAGGCCAGGATCTGAACCCAGGCATTCTGGCTCTTGGGCGTTACCCCGAATCACCCCGGAACCTGTGTGTAAGAACACAACGTCTCTCAGATCTGAAGGGACGATTCGAGTTAACGTGTTACTTGCCTAACAATATTTACTAGACGGCAGCTGTCAGCCACTGTGCAGTGGCTGCCACGTAGCCACCTAGAACCTTCCTGCCTCCCTGCAAGAACAGGCTGAGACATATCGGGCCGGCTCCAAAGGCAAGACCGATGCCGGCCACGCGCTGGGGCCCAGCATTTCCTTTTCCTGGGATGAAGGCCGTCCGGCTCGGCGGTTGAGCTACTGAGAGGCCTCTGCTGAAATCGCAGTGTCACCTGTCCTACCAGATGGCTCCTGGGGAAGGTGGAACGGGCTTCTCTTCTTCATGGGAAATGGAGACAATAAGCATACCTGCCACTGGGGTTCTCAGAAGGCTTAAACGAAGGTCTCTATCATTCAGCTGAAGGCCCAGCGCACTTGCAGGAACGGGGCTGCAGACCCCACCCCTGCTGCTCGCAACTGTCAGTTTCCTCATCACCCGAGTGTCCCAGGCCTCCAGAGTCCCCATGGGCCACCCACTGGAGTCTCCTCACGGCACTGTGCGCCCTCTGGTGGCACGGAGGGACGGCTCGGATAAAGTGTGCACGTATATAACCAAAAGATAAAGCACCGGGCACCAAGTGAGCACCAATGACATTATTTTACTCCTGAAATCCAACCCGATTTACAGGCTAAGAGCTTGAACAAGTGACGTCACGGAGGCGTGGTGATAGAACTTGCTCCTTTCTAAAAGTTCCTCACGCTGACGGGCTGAGCTCACCTGTGGTCAAGTCACTGCTCACTGCCCCTGTTCTCCACTAAATACGGTAGTCAGTGCACAGCCTGCCTGTGGCAGCCACAGCCAGCAGGCCAGCACCTCAGCAGCGCCAGCCGAGGGATTGCAAACAGTACCTGTTACCACGTCACCCCCTTTCACGAGTGAGGACACTGCGACTCAGAAAGGGCCACTTCTGGCCCCCAAACCACACTGCCCAAAGTCGGCTGATCACAGAGCCCAAGTTCACGGAGGTTCTGCCAGAGGTCAGAATGCATCTTCGGGGCGAAGATCCATGACAGGGTGAGCTTGGCTGCTGCCCTCCACTTTCACCCCAAGAATCCTGGGGGCCAGACCAAAAGCCCCGTTAGGAATAGTCTGCAGCCTCTAGGATTCTAAAACCAGCCCTGCCCCAGCACGAGCGGCCGGCCTCCAGCATGTCACCACCTGAGACGATTAGCACAACCTGCCTTTGCTGTCACCCAAAGTCAACACTTTATTAGGTAACCGCTGTACTAGGGCAGAACCCAGCCCAATCTGCGTTAAGAGGAGAAAATCTCCTATACAGATCTTGGTACCTATAATGAGAAAGTTCCAGGGCAGAAGCCAATTCAGGCAAAGAAGGATCCAGCCCTCCAGTGGTTCCTGTGGCATCTAGTCCTGGACCTGCTGTCTTGGTGTCAGCTCTCCCTTACCAGTAGCACAATGGTGACCACCGGGTCCAAGCCGCAGTCCCAGCACCATAGGGATCCCAGTAGAAACTAGGCTTCCCAGCTCTGGAGTTCAAGCCAAGATCTCAGGTTCTGTGTTGTTTCGTTGGTCCATGTGGGGAGGTCGCGTGGTAACTCCTGCGCCAATGAATTCCTGGGACAAGAAAGTGCAGTCATTTAATTGGACAGACCTGGGTCATGTGAGCGTCCCTGGAGTCTAAGGATGGGAAAACCCACCCAAAGGGCCTAGAGCAGGGGTGTCCAACCTTGTGGCTTTCCTGAGCCATGTTGGAAGAAGAAGAATGGTCTTGGACCACACATGAAACACACTAACACTAATGATAGCTGATGAGCTAAAACAAAATAAAATATTGCAAAAAAAAACCCCAATGTTTTCAGAAAGTTTACGAATTTGTGTTGGACCGTATTCAAAGTCATCATGCTGAGGGTCACAGGTGGGACAAGCTTGGCCTAGACAGAGAGAGCTGGAGGTGCAGCCCCCCAAATGGAAATCGAGGAACTTCCAGGACAAGAAGCAGCAGCGTGAGATGCCGGACAAGAACAGAAGACACCCACAACCTCGTTCTGTTCTTCTCACCTTGTGGCTGATGCTCCATCCCTGGCCCATCTGCCCTGACCTTGTCCTGTGACCTGAGGACAACACAGTGCAAGAAGATGCAGCATTCCCAGGCTAGTTTGGGAGGGGCGGGAAGGGAGAGAAAGAGAGAGAGAAGTGGCCTGATTCTTCCCCCAAAGGTTTGCGGCAGCCTAGAGGTCTCGGCTTTGTGGACACACGTTAACGAAGCTTTTCACGAGGGCTGTTTTATGTGAGAACGCTGTTCAAGCAAGGAGGCATTCGGCTGCTCCCTCTAAACGAAAATTTTCAATTAGTCTGAAGAAGTTAATTACACCATCCTTTAATAACTGCCCTTGTGATTCTACAAATCCTCTCTAATTGATTCATCCGTATGCCCCCAAACCAAGAGTCAGCAAACAGGTAGAAAAAGCAGCAGCAGTGGGGGAAAAGCCAAAGAGGAAGACGGGCTGCCTCGTCTGCTCGATAGGCAAGGTGCAAAGGTGCAAAGGTGCACGCGGCCAGCGCCTGGGAAGTGTGATGGGTGAGAGGTTTGGGGAGTGCGTCCCACAGAGGAGAGGCCGCATGTGCAGAGCTAGCAGATGCGTGAGACAGCAGCGCCACAGCGCCTGATCCAGTCACTTAAACAAGAGCTGCTGGGCCCACAGGCCCCTCCCCGGGGGGTTGGGCAGATGCTACAAATAGCAGCTTCCCGTGGGATAGAGCTCTCCAGTGCGGAAGTCAGAAACCTGGAAGATCCGGTGCAGGCTTTGAAAACAGTAACTGCTGTGTGGTCTGCGGCTCACAGTGCTGCAGACCCCGGCTCTGCTGCAGTCTGGCTGCACGGCCCGGGGCGGAGCCTCTTGGACTGTGTTTCCCCATCTCTTACATGGAGGAAATAAGCCCATCGATGGCCTAGGAGTCCTGCAACAGAGAAATGAGATAATGCATGTAAAGTGCTGAGCAGGAGTTCTGCAACAGGGTAAAAATTCAATAAATCCTTACCACTATATTTGTCAGCTGTTACCCTAACAACGCTGCATAACAAACTGCCTCCAAAGCTCAGGGACATCCACTCATAAGTCTTCCTTTCTTGCACACACGTCCCACAGCTTAACTGCTTTCACGATGCAGATTGGGCCCAGGTCTACTCCACGTGTCTCTCACCCTCCTTGCACTGGGAGCTATGGGGGCACGTTCTGCTCATAGAGAGACGCGATAGCTGAGGAGGGCAACTCTAACCCTGGAGGCACATTGCAGTGGAGTGAGCAGCCATAAGAGACTCGGTCAGCCTGCCTGGGAGTCTGTGGGCCCGGCTCCGCGTGGCCACTTGTGGGCCAATGGTGTATGTGCCAAGCTGGACTTAAAATCAGGATTCCACAGCCTTCAAGGCCCACCTCTTCCAAAAAAAAACTCCCTAAACTAGCTCAGCCCTTAGAACCAAGCATCATCCCCTGTTCCCAGCACGGAAATGATGAACCTGCATCCTATTCACATTTTTTTATGTCTGTCCTGTCTGCCCATGGACACCATGCGCTCCTGGAGGCTGGGCTATGCCCCTCTCCACGCAGGGTGGGCCACTGACCGACATCCGCCGCTCCCCGCACCCGGTAAGCCCTGCTCAGCACATCCTGGTTGCTGGCACCTTCCCGCCCCACGCACGTAAAGGGAAGAGCGGTGTCCTGTGGCTGAAGTGGGCGTGTGGTTTCAGATGGCACTTTGATTAATATATTAAAACCTTGTCATAATGTGACGAGTGGGATCTTAAAATCGAACCACATAGAACGCAGGCTGTGGTTATGGAATGTCACCGCCCCATCAGGTGTGCAGCCCGGTCCGAGTTCCCTGCAGTGGCCGGTGCCTGCTCTGGCTGAAGGAAGGGGAAGACTGTGGGCTTTGGAGCCGCTTATCCGGCAGGGAATCAGGCCCTCGCTCTTAGTGGGCACGCGTTTCATCCGCCTGATCCAGGAAAACAGAGCCAGGAGAATTCCCGTGACACCGGGCCCTTCCCCTGGCCTCCCTGCTCCCCAGGGAGTCCTGAGATAGTGTCACCCGCCTTTTCCGCAGACCTGCCCACTCCCCACGGTCCCCTCTGCCCCTGAAAGAGTTCAACGCTTTGGCTCAACCTCACTGAAGAGCCAAAAGGGAGGCAATCTGCGAGTGGGATGCATCGCCATTCGTGTTTCAGGCTGCGTCTTCCCGAGGCTCTATTGTACTATGACATTTGAAATTTTATTTCCAATTAAATAATAGTCCTGACTTTTTTTAATAGTCAGAATAAAACAGCAATTATCATTTTGAATATCAAGAAGGAAGGGAAGTATATTTTCTATTTATTTTCTATTTTTGCGCTAAGGTGTCTATATGGGGAGGGGAGGGTTCTTGTAAAAATATGGCTTCTAACAGAGTAAAACTCCGTTCAGTTCTCCCTGAACAGTCCGTGAGCTGGTACATGTTTGAAGCCCTGGTGATCCCTTTTCCACCTCTGCTTTCTTTTACAAATACTGTATTACTATGAATTTAGCCCTTAACATACCCAGACTAAATAACCAACCTTAACAGACTCCATCCTATATCCCACCAGGCTGGCTAAGATGAAAACGACAGAAATCACTCAGCACTGGTGAGGATTTGGAGTGCCTGCAATGCTCAGAAACAGATGGTATGAGGAAGGGTCAGTTGGTGCAAACAACTTCGGGAAGCTCTTTGGTGGTATCTACCACCCCTGGGCACATGCTACCTCAGGCCCCAGGAATTCCACATGTTCCCCAAGAGATGTGCAATAGAACGGTCACGACAGTGCTATTCGTGACAGGCAAAAACAAAGAAGTTTCCAAATGCACATCAGTAATAGAATAAATCATTGCATATTCGCATGATGGACTAGTATACTGCAATGAAAAGGTATTACAACTATACTCAATATGGATCAGTCTCACAAACATAGTATGAAGAGAAAGAAGCCAGTCTCAAAAGAGGCCATACTGTGTGAGTCCGTTAATTCAATGTACAAAGACAGGCTGCACTAGTCTTTGGAGAGAGCAGTAGGGATAGTGGATGCTTTGTGGGGGGGAGGGCGGGGGGGTGACTAGAAAGAGGTGCAGAAGGAAGCTTTGGGGGGGGCTGGTTCTTCTTTTCCCTGATATTGGCGCTCCTTTCATGGGTGTGTTCGGCAAGTAAAAATCTAAGCTGTCCACTTACGATTTGGGCACTTTTATATGCATGTTATAAACAAAAAGATTTTTTAATAGGTATCAACTCCCGTGAAGGATTTTAATCAATATGATTCACATAGAGTCCTTTTCTCCCATTAATATCAAAGAAGCAAAAGGCAAAGCCCCTGAACATTGAACACGAACAGCTCCTAGATGAAAAGAGAAATATCAGATCGCATGCCATGCCCACAGTCCTATCAAACACCAAATGCACATCTTCTCATCAACAGGTTTCTTATCAGGAGGAACTAGTTCATCCTCCAAAAGGTAAGAGTCTTAGTCTCTGTGCAGAGCTACTCAAAAGTCTTCAGAGATGGCTGGTTTTCATTCCCCTGTCTGCCTTCATTTCAAACGAAAGACGTATGTTCTGGAGATTTAAAAGGGGCCAAGAAAAGGGCACACTGCCACTTGTCCTGACCCAAATACATATATGACTTAATTGCCTGTAGAATGAAGTTGTCTCTTGAGCTTCTTATGTCCAAGCAAGTAGAAGGAAGGTGGGGGCCATCTATCCATTTTACTCACAGACTTCCCCACTACCAAGGGTCGTTCTCTATTCTCTAAACAGGTGAACAGTGTCACCCAGTGGCAGCAATGGAGAACAAGCTATCTTTGGTAACCGCCACTAACATAAATTCTGTGGGGGTTTCTTCCAAATGATTTAGCAGGTAAGTTCAAAAAAAAAAAGATGTGAGTCACCCATTTAAAAAATGGGTAAAGTATATAAGGAAACAAATGAAAGAACAAAGATTTCAAATGGTAAACAAATATATTAAAATATGCCCAATATTACCAATACGATCGGAGAAAATTAAAGCACCCATTAAATATTGTTTTCACCCACTTGGCTAGAAAGTTGATCAAAGCTCAGTAATCTCAGGAGTCGGCTTAAGTGAAGGAAGACCTGAGCCTGCCACACGCTCACCATGTGGGTGGGACAGTAAATGGGTTCTGCGTTTGGGGAGCAATTGGATGTTATTTTTTTAGATCGGAAATGCACAATGATTCTGGTTTTCAGAATTAATCCTAGTCGATCATTTTCATTTTTGCACAAGGTTATCAGTGCAGTCTAGACGGCTGTACCCAAACAGCACAGAATAGTCCATGGGTGACGTGTTCATGTCCGAAAAGCACATGAGCCAACTCGGGGGGGTACCCAATGGCCAAAGCTGAGACAAGTGGAGCATCAAAAATAGAAACAGAGCAAATATATAAAAATCCATGAATCCACATTGATACACAGGAAGGGGGCCAGCAAAACGAACCGGAAAACTTCCCTGCCATCCTCGCAGATACTACGATACCATCTCCACACTCTAAACATTGGTGATTAATGGGAAAGAATTAAGCGCTTGCCCAATATTTCTAACAGAAACTATAATTTAGGGAAACCCAAAGCCCCAATAGATGAAATAAATCCCTTCTTGACATAAGAATGTCAGCTAATCAATGTAGAAAATAGGGTAGAATTTGTAAATCAACATTTGGCAACCCCAAATGAAATAATTGACTGAGACAAGGACCAGCAATTAGGGCAAATGGTGGGGAACCAGGCGTGCGCATGGTGCCAACATGCGGTCCATAGGTTAGCTTCTGACTGCAAGGACAGGTGTACAACTTGCCATGCAGAGAGATGACTGTCCCCATCTGAACAGTATTCAATGTGCACTGCCCTAATGGTGGAACAGGTGCTGTGCCTTGTCTGTTTTGTGCACCTTTGGTACCAGATATTCTGGCCAAAAAGCTTACCCTGAATCTATTGAAGCCCTTAGATATAATTTCCAGTTTGCATAAAATTAAGTGATAGATGAACAAGGTCAGCATCCACATTAGGAAGCTATCCCCAAATCCAAAAGATAAGACATTCTATAGGATGCTGGTCTTCTCTCAAGATACTGTCATTGGGGGGAAATAATAATAAAGTGGGTGGGGTGGTGTTACTATCCTAGATTAAAAGGGACTTTAAGGACAAAATTCAATAACCAAATGAAATGTATAGTGTGAAGTCCTTGATTGAATTCTGATCTAAACACCATTTGGGAGACTATTAGGAAAAATTGAATGTGAAGGGGTTGTTGTGTGATAGGAAAATGTGGTCATATAGGAAAGCATTTTCATTTTATGAGGTGCATGCTGAGATATTTAAGGGTAAAATTATATTCAATTAACTTTAAATGCGGCAAGAAATAGGTTAAACAAATATGGCGAGATATTAACAATGATCACACATAGGAGATGAGAATATAAGTACCCACTATAGTATTATTCTCTCTGCTTTTCTAGTTTGAGTTTATTAAAATAAAAACTAATAATAGGGGGGAAACTAGATGACTTGTACAAGAATTTCATTGTAACACTGCTTATCATAGCAAAAAAAAAAAAATGGAATCTACCTAAATGTCCTTCAACACCAGAATGGATAAAATAGCTGAACTTAATAAATAGACTTCACACGATACTCCTACCACAATAGCCAAAATGAAAAAGATAGAATATTGGTACTACGAAGTACCAGTAACCAGTAAAACAGCAAATATTTTCTTCTCTCGTGTGTGCTTGTCTCTAAAGTCTGTTTATGTCTTATTTTACTCATCCGATTCTTAGATCGTGCCCTCTTCTAGACAGATACGCATGGTTAGTACGCCTTCAGCAAAGAAGGCTGTCCAGACAGTGGTTCGAAACCTGTATTTCATGAGCTGGTGACATTTCCAAATTTCATTCCCCACCCCACCCCACCCAAAAAAGGGCACAAGGACAGTTGAAAATAGCATAAATTTCTTCTTTTACTAGGTTAAATAAATAAATAACTAAAGCATTATTCACCAGCATCATCTTTTTGCACAGGGAGGGACGTCTTAGTCCTACATGGTACAGGCAGAGGGTACTAATCCCAGACGCAGAGCAGCCCCTTGCCCGGATCCGTACAGGCTGGGGGAGGTGCCCCCACCACCAGCGGGGCAGGCCACCCCCAAAGCAGGAGGCGCGAGCTCTCACGAGAGAAGTGCTGGGGACACACGGAGCTGGCACCTGAGATGGAGCAGGTCCCTTCGTCCACACTTCCCTCGTGGCTGGACTGACACACTGGGACCCAGCGTGGGCCGTCAGAAGCGCTGCACACACTTCTTCCCACAGAGACGTCTGTGGCTTTGGCTCACGTTTTCCCACCAAGAGCTCCTGACTCCATGTCTTCCCAGGTCTTGTCAGTGCAGAGCTTACACACTCAAAAGCCTGCTGGGGGAGGCATCGTATTCATCCAACGCGGACACGTTGTGTATGGACTACTCTCCCGTCCATAAACTATACGCTCCCCACCGTTTGTTTTTATGGAAAAACCATGCTCTCTTCTTCTAGATTCGGGTTCTAAACATCGCATAGAGGCACGGGCCCAAAAACGGTATCCCCTTCCTCTTAATTCTCTGAGAAGAAGGAAGGGCGAGGGTACCAGGACACAATAACTGACGCTGGCCCTCACTGTCAAGGGCACTGTAATGTGTGACAGGCCCTCCCTGTCCTGATCTGAAGCGAACCTTTGACACCAGCCAGAGCCATTTATCGTTCTGTCAGAAATCGGGCTACCCAGAGTCTCTTTTCTGAGAGAATCCAGAAATCCAAGTTTTTATGTAAATGGACCTGATTTTTCAATGTTGGCAAACAATTCAAAGCTTCGCCTTTGCGATGCCACACCGGCTCGTACACAGCTCTTTAAACAGACAAGCAAGCAAACGTGGCCGCCACCTGGTCCCCTTGGGACAGCAGTTGGCAGCCCCCGTGGTTACGCACAGTTCTGACGGGGGTGGCATCTAGTCCCCACAGCGCTTTAGTGTCCCTTCCCCACGCACAGTTTATTGCCACTGGCCGGAAACGCTGACCTGCCCGGCCTGGGACGTCCATGGTGCGCATGGCACCTCGCAGAGTTGGGCAGTGCACAACCTGCTCACCTGTCCACAGCCACCTCATCTCATCCTCACCGAGCCTGTCAAGAGAAGCCCTTAACAGCCCACCGTAACAATTAATTTTTTTTCTCACTCTCCAATTACATTTCTGTCCATATCTGACTTGATATTTGTGCCTAAAAGATGAACTGAAGAATTGGCCGAATCATCCAGTTAGGGCAACAAGTCAAGTAACTGAGATGAAAGGAGATTCAAGGGGGTTTGGGGCTTGAGTCTCAGTGCCTCTCCTGTCACCTTGCAGTGCTGTGGCTCCCTGAGGCATAGGTACCTGCACCCAGATCGTCTATGCCCGGTCTCTGACTCGTCCCACCACCTGGAACGAGAGGGATGCTACTGGTTACAGCCGGAATCTGCATGGAACAAAACCAGCTTCTCCCAGCTTTCGGTTATGTGTTATCTGTGGCTCGGCAAGTTCTTTACAGTGTTTTCTGAAACTATCTCAGATCAGTAATGAACTCCCCAGCCACTGCTCTTGGCTTCTGCACTTTAATGAGGAGCATGACCGTGAAGCCATTAGAATGTGAACAAATGAACCTTATCTCCCATCAGCCTTCTGTGACACAACAGACTCATTCCCTCCCCTCTGCTGATAAAGGATCAGCAAACACATTTTCCACTTTTTTGCAGGAAGCCTTTGGAGGCCAACCTCCGAGGTCTAAAAGATGACAAGCCACCCCGAGGCAGAAAATGCAATGCGGGAGTGTGGGTGGTATCTCCCCTCTGGCAAAACCCTTCTTAATCAAGGAGCACTACTGCATAATTTAAACACATTTGAGCCAGGGGCTGGCCAAGTGTGCAGCCAACTGTCTCTACTAAGCGCCCAAACGCACAGGCATCCTGCCTCGTTAATCATGGAAAAGCTGTCCTCGCAATTCCTGGGGTGCAGAGGCCGCGCCAGGAGGGGGCGCCCCATCCCACCTCATCTCTGTGGGGCACTTGAGAAAGCTCGGCTCCTGGAGGAAAGGCCATTTCTAGACAGGAAGGAAAGCTGAAGGTGGAGGGTTTGTCTTTGGGCCAGGTATTAAATTGCTCTCTGAAGAAATCAGGTTTCCCTTCATACAAAAGAAAATCCATTCTGAAGATTTCTACATTTAAGGGACATCCAAGAGCTCAAAAGAAAAGGGGGTCCAATGTTTGGAGCTGCTCCGGGTAAAACCAGTTGATAGCTCTCCAAAGACCTTTTCCAAAGCTGCAGGCTAGTCTTCCAGCCTGGCCCACCCAGCACCAAACAGGTGGGACTACGGGGATTGGTGGGGGGCAGACGGGGCTAGAGAGAAGGCTGAGGAAGGTCAAAGCCAGGGGGGTGGGTGGGCAGGAGACCCCTGGGCCATGGAGGCTGAGAGACCAGGACCCAGGGCACGCCCGACAGAGCCCAGCAAGACGATGCCCGCTCAGCCCCAGGCTGTTTCAAATGATCAGAGGGATTCACTGTCATTTTTAGTTTGCTTTTACTTTAGGTAGACATTTTTGACATTTTGGAAGGAAAATCACTTTTAGAATGCATATAACATTCTGACGTTTTGCTTACTTTTAGTTTTATGAAAACATATTCCACTTTGCTATGCGTTGGTTTACACATACTTTTTAAAACCTCGTTCCACGGTTCTCAAAGTGTGGGTGTGGATGGTCGGGACAGTTTGCCACCAGTGTGTGTGGAAGCCTGGAACAGAAATGGAGAGCGTGCACTTATCCTATTTATCTTGTATCATCTTCCCCTCGCAACCATTTAGAGATAAGTCCTGCCCCCCGGGGCCCAGAATCACCCTTTGAATAGTACCGTATGCCATGACCTCCCATAAAACATCAGTGATGTGAAAATCTGAATTTCAACAACATAAATAATAGTTTGTCTTTAAAAAAATAAAGAAGGCAAAACTAAATTTGGTGGAACAGAGATCATTTACGAGTTCTATCTATCTTTACTGTATTACTCAGTGCCCGAACATTGCCAGCCCCTGAGGAGAGCACCCAGGCCCAAGAAGGACAGAATTTCACCCCCTTTTGATCATTTGTCAACTAGGTCATATAAAACCTGAATTTGGATTTTTATTGTTGAACATGAGTTGTATATCTGTTGCTATGAAGGTCTACAAGGGCTGTCCCGGAAGCATGCAGCCATGCACCTGTTCTCATATTGACAAGGGCTGGATTTTCCCTGACAGCCCTCATCTGTGGGTCCAGGGGCCAGGTCAGAGCCCCTCCTAGTTAGCCGGTATTGGATTGATTTCTGCACAGTCAATATCGTTGCTTCCGAAAGGTGGGCTGCCATGGTCGTCATGGCCTGGGCCCCGCAAGTGTCAGGGCCCCTGCCCACACACAGGCAGAGGAATAGGGAGCAAAGCTCGCCCACTCTTGGGGGGCTATTTGCGGAACTCTACCTGTAACCTAGAAAAACATCTTAAAATAAGGTGACCAGACGTCCCGCTTTTGGCCGGACAGTCCTGATTTTTAACAATTTGTCCCGCGTCCCGCGGCGTTTTAAAAAAGTCCCAATGTTTGGAAAGAATGCACGACAAGCTAGGGAACGGCGGGAGATAGACCCAGTTTTTAATCAAGAACCCCCTCCCCCCCGGTCAATGGTGTCCCGCTTTACCAATGTTACAATCTGGGCACCTTATCCTATGACCACATCATACTTTCTATCCCTTGCCCCTAAACCAGCTCATTGTCCCCTCTGGCTCGTAACTGAACAAGATTAAATCCCTGAATAGGATGCACCGTGAACTTCAGAGCAACCAGGCAGCACGGAATCCATGCAAAGGTGGTGGGCGGGGGAGTTCAGGGCCCAGAGGCCATGAAGAGCTCCTAGGCAGATTTGTGAAGCCACTACTGGCTTGTGCCCCGAAAATCCTAAATATTTACTGTCTGACATCCTACAGAGAAGTTTGCCAAACGCTGGCCTAGATCCTGGAAGACTCTGTAAACCAGGATTAGGCTTTATTGTGAAGAACAATGATGGGCTATTGAACGGATTGAAATAGAGAGCTGACACAGGTCAAGGACTTTAGAACAATCACTCTGACCACAATGTGAAGGGTGGAATGAGGAGGGGGAAGTGGAGACAGAGTCCAGTTGGAAAGCTGTATCAATAAGCAGGTGAAATTGCGGGTAGCCTGTTCCGGAGATGGATGGCAAAATTGCACGCGCTCCGTTTTCATCCCAAACGCAGAGGTTTTCGTTCCTGCACTATCCTGCAGAACCACCAGATGGCGCCACACTACAGAGAAAAATCACGCGTCCCCCCAATATCTAAAGCACGATAGTGCGCCCAGCTCGCCTTACAGGAACCTCAGAGCTGTGTTTCCAGCATTTCGGTAGATCAGCCCCTTGAGTAGGTGTCAGGAGAGCCTCCTGCCTACTAAGCTAAGCTGATATCGATATTTTGTGTTTTTATCAGAGCAACGAGCAAAACTATCACGTGAGAAACTGAAAGACGAACTAATTAAAATGCTGATGTGGCCAACAGAAAAATGGACAAAGGACCCAAACAGCCCTGTTTTCTCAAGAAGAGATAGGAAGGTCAATCGACATATTAAAAAAGAAAAAACTCTCAGCTTCACTAGTAATCAAATGTTCATCAAAACAAAAATAAGATATAATTTAGTTCTAGTAAGAGTTGTTTTTTTTTCTAAGTGATGATCCCAGCATTGGCAAGAACGTGATAAAAATGGGTGCTCTTGGGCATTGCTGATAAAGGTGTAAGCTGGTGTGATGTTTCTGTGGGGGGATTCCTCAGTAAATAGCCAGAATATTTTAATTGTGCATATTCGCTGACTCAGCAAGTCTAGTTGTATTTCTTTTTCAGGAAGTGGTCAAGAGTACGGACAGTTTCCATCACGGCGTTGTTTATGAAGCAGGGAGCACTCTAAGTGGCCACTGGCAGAGGATCATTCATCAGGGGATGCCCACACCTGCGTGAACCCATCAACAGATCATTCTTGAGTGTCTCCCGTCTTGAAGACACAGTGCTGAACACCACCGGCCAGGTCCCTGCTGTCGTAGGACAGACGTGTTAAAGGTGCTGTTTTCAGAGGCTGTCCCCTGAGTTGGGAAAATGTTCATATCACAAGTGGAAGGAGAACAGGATAAATGTGTACATACAACAGCTGCAGATTTACTCAAGTGAACATTGTGAATACAGTGTGAAAAATTTCAGTCCAATAATTCATGAGTAGTAACCCCCTCTCATCCACAGCAGATCCCAAGACCCCCAATGGATGCCCAAAACCATGAGTGGTACTCAGCCCCGTGTGTACTGCGTTCTTTTCTACACACACATACTCGTACATACCTATGAGCACGTTTACTTAGCATATTAGCACAGTACGGGATTAGCAACTAATAACAAGATAGAACGATTGCAACAATATACTGCTGACAAAAGTTACGTGAAGGTGGTCTCTCTCCCTCTCAAAATGTCTTCCTGTCCTGTACTCGCCCTTCTTGGTGAGAGGACACAGTGGCCACGTGATGAGTGGCGTTTGCAGCTTGAAGTGTGACGATTTCCTCCCAATTTCACGGCCCGGAGGTCCGTTATGACCGTAGATCTTAACCTCAACATATGATGGTTTTTCTTTCCATATTGAGCTGAGAACTCTCACCTTTTCACATAAAGGAAGCACTTTCCGGCTGCTCTTTGGCTTGTCCGAATCGCCAGCAGCGCTATGCCTGCGCTTTGGGGCCGTTACGAGGTTAAATGAGGGCGACCTGCACACAAGCCCCTCGACCACAGGGTAACAGTCCCGAGATGCTACACAGGACCTACGGGCGGGACACAGGGTCCACGTCCCAGGCAGGACATCGCGAGATGTCATCATGCTACTCAGAACAGCAACTTCAAATGTATGCATTGTTTTCTTCTGGGATCTTCCATTTAATATTTTTGGACTGTGGCTAACCACAGGTAACTGAAACTGCAGACAAGGGGAGGGAGACTACTGGAGGTAAGAACATAGACACATCTTTATTTTTCATACATCAAATTAATTCTACCTGAGAACCCCAATCCTGCAAGGTCGTTACGAAACTCAGCCTTAGTCAGACTCAGGTCCTCCTCGTCCTGCCCTCCAGGGTTCGGACAAGGTTCCGGGTCTCACCCAGGACCCATGAGTCTTTGCTCCTGTGCACAGTGATGATCCCCAAATGCCCATTATCCCAGGCTCGGTGGCTCTGCCAGGTCTGCTGCTCTGGTCTTTCTGTGGGGACTAAGGAAGGTCGTGACCTTGGAGAACATTAAGCCAGGACACCCGGAGCAGCCCTGGACCACACCCCAGGTTGCACTGCTCCCAAGTGTGGTCTGGACCCACATGTCACTTGGGTTCGAGGATCAGAATCTGTTTCAGCCTGGTCTGTAGTGACCTACGAGTGTACGCATATTACAGTTCCGGAAGCACGGCCTTGGCATGTCCTGCCACATACCAGGTGGGGCCCTTCGGGGTGCTCCAAGGCTGACAGTCACCCACGGGTCAGAAGCCCTTCTGTCCTCCCACCTATGAGCACTGTCGTGGAAACTAAGACAGCGAAGCCAGGGTCTCCCCAGCAACTTCAGCTTATGCTCTGCCCCTGACAGGCCTGCCTCCCTGCCCTACGGAGGGAACATCAGAAGAAAATCTGCAGGAGGAGCATAAACTCCAATCACAGACGGGTTATCTTGTGTCTCATAAAATCAAGACTAAAAAGAAAATATCATGATTAAGCTCTACGGAGCAAGACTATGTTATTTTAATCTCTTTCGACTTTCCTGCATTTTCTACAGTGCATATAATTCAGGCAACAAACGGAAAAAAATGTAAACATTTGTTAATAAGAGTGTATTCATGGAGACAAGACATACAGATGCAAAATGAACCCAGAAAGAAGATTGAAACGTTGGACCCTTCAGAGCGGAACAGCACAGGTCAATGGCATTCACCGAGAGCTGACCACATTGTTCTAGTATCTTCTCAGTGCATTCAAACCGATTCATTTAATTCTGTTTCCTGTTACGGTGTTCAGGGTTTTAAAGAAAAAGAAGAAGGGTTAGTGGTAATTGAAGGAGGAAGAAATCTGGCAATTTGTATTGTCTTTTTTTTTTTTTAATAATGCACCAATTATAGGCCACTCCAATAAAATTGAGGGTGTTTTTCAAGGGACTCCCAGCATGAATTACTGAGGTAACTGGCTACTTAGAACAAAAATCCCCGCTATCAATGACAAGCTCGTGCTGCTTGGACTTTAACAAAACATGCGAATGGCTGGCGTTTCGTTGCGGTCAACTTAGGGTACAAACAGGATGTTGAATGGTTTCTTTCCTCTTTCCTGCTGCTTTTCCAGGGGCAGCGTCCAAGAGGCTTTGTCTCAAGCGTCTGAGAGCCACCACCTACCTCACCTGACCTTCACGTCAGAACTCTCCCCTGGAAAGAGTTCACGCAGGCGACCCAGCGACATGAATAATCAGGAAAGCAAATGTGCACCCGGGTTTATTTCCATGAAAAGTGGGTGCGCACCAAAGCACGTGACAGTGCATGTTGGCCAACTCGTCCTTCCTTGTGCACGTCGTGGGTGGTAAAGCAGGCAGGGGTGTCTGGAAGACCCTCACTGAGCCACCTCCTTCTCAAGAACAACGGGCACTGTGGCATCTCAGAGCCCACGTTAACCTGGCGAGTCACCAGGTGCTAAAGGTTTTTTGTTTAAAAAGCAAAATCACGACTTGCATGCCAATGTGAAATGAATGTGTGTCAACGGTTTTATTTCACTCGTTAACTAATGAGACCAGTAAGATGTCACCGCTACTTCAGAAGGTTGAGACAGAGGCAAATGAATGCTGTCCTTGTGATTCACAGGAAACTCAGTCCTTGGCTCCTCCAAGCACAGGTCTCCGCCCAGCCCCCTCCCCCACCGCAGCTACAGCCTTGGGCTCTGACCCTCAAAGCAGGACTCACGCACTAGTCCCTGCACTCTTCAAACTCCTGGAGATGCGTGTCCATCTCCCAAAACGCCTCCCTCGACCGCAGGTGAGAGGGGAGCGCAACCCTCTCCAAATACATCTTCGTTACCTGTCTTCACCTCCCAGGAATTCTGACCATCTCTTCACAGAGGGGAGGGGCGGTGGGCTGGAGGAGAGCCGGTCACCATGGCTACCGTGATTTCAGCATCTGGCCCGGTCTTTGGAGATTCTGTTGGAATTAGATACAATAGAAAGTCACACCTAATATGGTTGCAAAAGCGCCGTGTGGACTGAATTGTTTCCCCAAAATTCACATATTAAAGCCCTAACTCTTAGTACCTCATAACGTGACTGAATTTGGAGATGGAGTCTTTAAAGAGGTGATGACATTAAAATGAGGTCATTAAGGTGAGGTCTAATAAAAATGTGACTGATGTCCTTATGAGGAGAGGGAATTTGGCCACACAGAGACACCAGGAGCACGCCGAGGAAAGACCATGCTGAGGACACAGCGAGAAGGCGGCATCTGCGAGCCAAGGAGGGAGACCTCAGGTGAAACCAGACCTACCAACGCCTTGATCTTGAACTTCCAGCCTCCGAACCGTGAGAACATGAAGTTCTGTTGTTGAAGCCGCCCAGCCTGTGCCATGCTGTCATGGCAGCCCTGCTAAGCGAATGCAAGTGCGTCGGCTCAGCCTCCTACCCTGTGCCAGTAAGTCCTCAGAGACCCCCGTTTCCTCCAGATTATTACCCCTGGACCATAGCTCTAGTCCTCATGCTCCCAGATGTCGGCCGGAGCTCCAGCCATCACAGCGACCACCAGGGAGTCGGATGGAAGACAGGACAGAGGGCAGAGGGCAGGCATTCACCAGTTGTCCTCTAGGGAGAGTTGTGGAAGCCGCCGCACAGAACGCCCACTCCTGTCCTAGCGGCCAGAATTTAGCCACGTGGATGCATCTAGCTGCCAGGAAGGGTGACAACCAGCACACTGGCTCTGGGGGCCGTCATGACGGAATGACAGAGGGCGGCTACTGGGGAAGGTGGACCAGCAGTGCATCAGTGTGAGCGTAGCCGGCGGAGAAAGCAGTTCAAGCGGAGACGACAGACTTCCATCAGTCACCATCATGAATTGTTTTTAGTGTCAGCCACTGTTAGCAGGCTATTCTCTTGTTTTTGCCCAAAACATCCTTAGTGCTGTGGCCCCAGCCCTCAAGAAGCTTGGGGGTAACGCTATTCGCACAGTGACTGTTGCTCATTTCTGAGAACGCCCACAGGTTGTGGGGTTCCGTCAGCGAGACGCTTTTTAGGTGAATCTGGAGTGGAGTTTAAGGAGGGTTGACATCTTCATAATGTTGAGACTTTCTATATCAAAAGAATATGGTATTTTCAATGTATCGTATTAAAATTGGGGGGCACTGAGTTGAAAAAACTCGAGCTAACTTTCTTCTGCATGCCATTTAAACAAAGAAAGGTTCTGATATGCTTGCACGCATACCTAAAAATTAAAGTCTGCAGATGAGCAAAAAGAAAGAGAATGAAATGAAGGGAGGAGGAAGGAAAGAAGCCAAGTTCTTGGCCCCCGGGAATGTTCGTGAGTGGCTGACGGCATTAGCACGGCAGGGCAGGCGTGTTCGCACTTGGCAGGCGTGGGTCCGGCAGAGCAAAGGTGGGAAAGAGAATGTGGGAAGGGACAGAAGAAAGACGACTAGACAACCCTGTGGAAACTGGCCCCCCATCAGTATTAGAGCCAATTAATATTCATGTGTCCCTTTCCTAAATCCCTTCCATGAGTAAAAGCAGGGATTGAAGACCCCGAAGAAATTCACATAAAAAGGTTACGCTCCCTCAGGCCCAACAAGTAATCCAAACTCATTTACAGACGCCCTCTTTATCAAGCCACCAAGGCGATCATCCCAGGATGCCACGGGGGCGTCACATGCCCCAGATGTGACAAGCCACCCCATCTCTGTGATATTCTTTCCAGAAACCCGTGACCCCATTCTAACCAGGACATCAGGCAAAGAAAAACTTCAGACACACCAACCTGAGAGACCTTCTACAAATTCCCTGGCCGGTACGGCCCCAAACCTTCCACGTCACGAGAAACAAGAAAGCGGGGAGGGACGAAGGACATGAGAATTCATCGTAAATGGGATCTTGGAACGGGAAGAGGACGCTAATGGGAACCTGGTGAAATCAAAATGAGATGTGAAGTTTAGTTAGTAGCAAGGTACTAACGTTGGTTCCTTGGTTTTAACAAAGGCACCATGGCGACGTCCACATGTTAACAACAGGGAAAATAAGACGCAGGCATGTGGAAACTTTCTGTACCATCTTGGCAATTTCGCTGTACATCGAAAACTATTCCACAATGAAGTACGTAAGGACGGTTTTCGAAGACTCAGTGACGTAGCAAAGTGGCTGGTCGTTGCGGGGGTGTCGTGAACAGATATCGGAACCTCTTCGATTAGATTTAGATCCTCATAAACTGCGCCCAGCCTTGTCACAACCCTCACAGATGAGACATCGTCTTGCTCCTTCCCCAGCGCTGCCCCGGCTGCCAGCTCAGCTCAGCCTTGAGCAGTGAGCAACCTGCCTCTGCTCGTTCCACACAACCGCCCGCTGTGGTCGCACAGGCCTAACCTGGTGCCTTAGTCACGGGGAGCGCTGTGGTCAGCACCCTCAGGTAGGTGGCCGCTAGGGATCATTCCAGGGGGGGCGCCCAGACCCAAAATATCCCCCCAGCTACTCTCCCACAAACCTCCCACGCTGTAAAACTCAGTTCCTGGGTGCACGCAGGACACTCCCTGTCCATACTGGTCAGTGACATCCGGATGTGGGCACACCTTCCTGATCCAGGGGCCGGTGGGGTCTCTGCACCCCACCCCACAGATGGCTCCTGCAGCCAGGGTGGGGGCCGCTGCTTCTCGCCTCCACATGGTGTGCATGTTACTCCTGTGCCCGGGACCCTCCTCCAACCCCGGCCCCCGCCTCTGCCCTGGACATCACCCCTTCTGCCTTGAAGTCACGGCTTCGACGCTCCTCCCTCCAGGAACCTGAGCCTTCGGGTCGGTGGCTCCCTGACAGGCACTCATCACGTGGAAATCGCGTCCCTGTTTTCTCGTCTCCCACCCGGGTCTGAGTGTGGAGGGAACCGGGGATGGCGAGTGTGTCTTGCTCACCACTGTGTAATGCACCCGGCAGAGACCTGACTCACAGCAGGTGCTCAGTACATGTTCCCGTAAGAGTGGATGGATGAGCGGATTCGGGCGGCTATTTCCATGACAAAAACGACTCAGCCCGGCCAGCAAGCAGAGGGGCAGTGGGGCCTGCAGGGGGCACCCCGCTGCCTTTGACTCTCCCTGCCCAGCCGGACCTGCTGCCCGCGAGAGGCACCTGGTGCTCAGTGCTCATTCGGCTGCGCTGAGGACTAAGTAGGAGTCGTTTGCCTCCGGACAATGTATGAGAACTGAGTGCTCACCTCCACTTCTAACAACAGGTACCGACAACCCGTCTTGCTATGAAAACAGCC
>PVKE010012815.1:0-37618 GCA_004027555.1 Craseonycteris thonglongyai
AAAAAAAATGTGCGAAAACTAAATAAAAAGCAGTTTTAAATTGAATTGCAATGCACTAAAATAAAAAAAAATAGAGGTACACATACATGTATTAAATACTTTAATAATATGAATATAACTATTTAGTTTGAAGACAAACTTTAGAGAACAGGTGGTAAATGGGTTAGTGCCATTTTTTCAGAAAGTATATGAACTTACCACCCCACAAATGGACATAGCTGCTTAAAATTATTATAAACAACTCATTAAATATTTTAGACATTATTGAAAATGATTGTCACTGGAAATATAAAGCCTGTTCGAAGATTCTGTGTTGCTTTATTGTCTGAATAGGTAACTCTTCACATTGACACCAAATTGCTATCCTGTCAACATATGAAAGAATGGGTCATTTTATCTCCCAAGTGGTGAAGTTTCAAATCCACAGAGCATAGGCCATCAGTCCGTGAGGTGATTATGATGCCTCAAGCCTAACAGCATGCCTTGACAGCTTTCACATATTCTTGAAATCAGATTGTTCCTGCTTCCATAAGAAGATAGCAGATGTGTAAAAACTGGAGGAAGAAGGTAAATAGAAAATGATCTTCATGTTAAGAGAAATTATAAAGAAGTTGTTTCCAGAGAACATACAGACATAGATTTTGCTTTTCCTTGTGATGTACACAGATGAGACAAAGAACCCATATGGGTCTAAGTTTTGCCAGGAAAAGGAATATTAGGATAAGCAGATGGCAGTACTATTGCCATATGGCTACTCAGACATGGGCCCATGTTATGGCACTTTGCCATAAGATAAAGCTAGAAATGTTTTCATGCTATTATTTTAATAGCACAAATATTAAATACATGGTTTGTTGACATGAACAATCATTAGAAAAATATCATGAGTATTTTATTATATGCATCTTCACTAACTGGCTCTTTAACATATGAAACAAATGAAAATAATCAAATTTATAGATTTTCTCAGGTTTTAGATACAAAATTATATGAATAATACTGCAGAGATATTTTTTAAACTTTTAATCAAAACCTTATTTAATGAGGTTAGTCAGAATATTTCTAGAGGTTTGTATTATAAACATGGCTAAGATCCAGTATCCCTAGTGTTTATATAATAAACAGTAAGCTAAATATCACTGTGAACATTACCAATTCTCATGTTAATGTGATGTAAAGTGACACATTTTTTTTCTATCTTTATATTTTTTCCAGTTTTATTGAGATATAACTGACATACAAAGTTTTATTAGTTTAAAATATACAACACACTGATTTAATATATGCATGAGAGTAGGCTGACAAATTTTGCCTCAACTTAAATAGAAAATGAACAGAAAATGATATTTTAATGACATAAAAAAGAAATTACCTATATTATTTATTTTTAAAGCTGCATAATTATTGTCCTGAAAAATCACATACTTCAATACACTTCTTCAATTTTAATGAAGGTGGTAACTTGAAATCATAGGCTTTCCACTTTGTGGTTTATCACTCAAATCTGCTTGTTCCACTTCATCTTTGAACCACCTTATCCAATATCTCACTGTACTCACATCAACACAGAGATCCCTATAAATGGCTTGCATTCATCTGTGAATTTCATTTGGAGGAATTTTTATAGCTGTTAAAAATTTAATAACAGCATAATATTTTAACCAAAGGTCTGAACACTCTTCCATTTCAAGGCTCACTTGGTGAAAAATGTAAGCATCTGTGTGTGCAAGGTCAAGAACGGTGGAGGGGAGAAATCATGTGACTATGTAGAACCAGTTATATCCAGATAAATTTAATGTAACAAAAAAATATTACAGCAGAGGCAAAATTGTATATATTGCCAACTGGTTACCACAATACATTTAATTAGCATCCATCACCCTACATAGTCCCCCCCTCCTTTTTTTTTCTTATTAGAAGGACAATTTAAAGTAAAGGGAGTAGTATATTCCGCAGAACATCTGGTTTAGATAATAGAAGGATCTACGATCTGATAAGGTCATGACAACTTCAAATAATCAGTTATTTCCTCTGTTTAGTTTCTTTCTCTGAAAAATGTTATGTTGTTGAGAAAAAGCATGTAGTGAGGAACATATAACAGTTTGGAAGTCACATAGAAATCTACTAAAATTTACCCTCTCATTACTAGCTTTGGTATTTTTTTCTTGAAATCTACTAGTACTTTCAAGTCAATATCCTCACCTCATAGAGGAAGATAACAATACATGAATCACATGACTGTGATGAGAAGGAAATAAGATAATTCCAGATAACCCCAGGTTATAAGACTAAAGAAATGAGCAAGTGGAGTCTGCAGAAAGCAGTTTTCTCCCAAGGCACGTGCATTAGGAGTGACTGAATAGAAGGAAGTGGGTCAACTACCCACAAGCCTGAAAGCATTTATTCTTCCTTAAAATACTTTGTCTGATTCTGGATCGAGTGTTTTTTTCATTACTTTTCCTGTGATAGAGATCTGTTCCAGGCTACAAGTTTCCTCTGAAACCACTTATTTCAGGCGGATTAAAATGTCCCACCTCTGGCTTCTTGGAGACTACGGGTTTTACCTAAACTTTTTGAGAATCTCACTAATCCTAATATCCCAATTAAACAAGAACCCACACCCCATTTTTCCTAGAACTTAAGGCATGACCAAATAACAACCATTCAGAGCATGAGGTTGTCCACATATAGCCCTGAGTGGGTGCGAGCAGAGGATTCTCCTACTAACTTACTCTCTTCCAATGTGACTTCCCTAATTCAGTCTTTAAATTGTTATTATTATTTTTTTGTTTGTTTCCCTTTAATGATTCTGAGAATTTAACTAAAACATTTTTCTGGGAAGCCGGGATGGCTCAGTGGGTTAAGTGTTCACTTGGCAGCGCTGGGGACTGAGGATCAAATCCCGGCCCCGGCCCGTGCGGACCCACATGCTGAACTGGGGAGTTCCCTCAGTTCAGTTCTCTCTCTGTCTCTGTATCTCTCTCTCTCTCTCTCTCTCTCTCTCTCTCTCTCTGTCAAAAACAATAAAATAAATAAATAAATCTTAAAAAAGAAATTAAGAGAACATAGAATATAATATACTTTCTTTAACGTCATAAATAAAGTTAAAAAATTAAAAGGAAAACAGTAGTAAATTGTGTAAGGTTAAAAGCTGATAGCTCTTCGCCGGAAGTGCCTTGAAGGGATGCCAGGATAACTTGGCGGTGGAGTGCTTCCCTTGTAATTGTGAGGTCCGGGGTTGGACTCCCAGCCTGGCCTGTGGAAACCCATATGCTGAATTGAGGCACAACTGGTAATTGCTGGGATGACACAGTAGTGAAGGTTCTCACTTCCTATGTGGAGGCCCTCAGCTCGGTTCTCACTCCACACAGCCCCACATCCACCTGTGTGGAATAAAACCATGTCACAACTGATGATGTGCAACTATGGAGACTGATGTGGGTCCTCCCCTCTTCTCTAAAACAATAAAATAGATCTTTAAAAAAAACTAAATAAAAGTACCTTGAAGGAGAAATCTGAAGACCAGTGTTAGCTATCACATACCAGCTAAGTGACCTATGACTCAACAATTTCAAGGTTTTTACTTATTAATAAGATGGAAATAATATAATAGCAGCTGTCTTGCCTCTGATACAGAAATGTATGTGCAGACGAAGTAAAACAGTTCATATAAAATTTTTGAAAATGTTAATATAGTTTATTTAGATATAGAGATGGTTTTTAATCACCTCCTTAGTGATTCATAAGGAACCTTTAAATTTGAAGTTAGTTAATTGGTGTTACCATTTTCAAAGTAAGAAAAATAAAAACTCTTTTTTAAGTAACAAGAAAACAGTTATAGGGAAGTTTTTCTGGGTAAATGAATTGATGTCAACAGTTTGGAGGAGAGGCTAGCAGAAGTATGACCCACAGGTCAGTTCAAAGGGAAACAGGGTAGCATTTTGTAGTCTGTGAATGTGTATAAATTCTAAGTATAAATAGGGCTGAAATGCATGAAAATAAAATCTTCTTTAGAAAGAAGCTAAATGTTATTTGGAGGATAACATTTTCTTACTGAGTCATCTTACTAAAATAACACATTATATTGGGGGTTTCATTGAAAATTATTCTGTTAATATAAATGATGCTAGTTGCTGTATTAGACATATCCCCAAATCTCACTTAATAAATATAATAAAATTATCTTTCTCAGATAAAGTCAAGTCCAATGTGTGTTGGGGGAGGATGTTGGGAGACGTGGAGGAGGCAGTTTCTTTTGCACGTTCAATCAGAAACCTAAACTGACAGAAAGCTGTCGTCTTTACATAGTTTCCTTGGTGACGGAGTGTTTCCACCTGTCAACGGACCAGCAGAAAATTAGTAGATGACTGCATGAAAATTTTTAGTGTTACTTAATTGTATTTTGTGCACATGTGGGGAAAAATGTTTTAGTTTTGACTAAAAGTAGAATATACCATCGAGCTATAATACATTGACCCAAATTTAGTCATAAGGACATACGAAAAAGAGCATGAAACATAAGATGAAGTTGTGTGTCTAAAACTTAAGAACATGTAAACATCCAGCCATTTTCTATTTTTTTTAATTGTTTTTTTACAGAGAGAGAGGAGAGAGATACAGAAACAGAGAGAGAACTGAACTGGGGGAAATCCCCAGTTCAGCATATTGGTTTGCATGGGCTGGGGCCGGGATTTGACTCTCAGTCCCTGGCGCTGCAAAGTGAGCGCTTAACTCACTGAGCCATCCCTGCTTCCCCAACATCCAGCCATTTATTGTCACACTCTGCCCTTCTATTCACTGAGTAACTGTTGATTTTTTATTTTTTTCCCTAACACAGATCACACACACTGTCTCTCCAAGGGAGATAGTACCAAATACCTTTGAGCCACAACTGGTTCAAGTCTACAAGTTGCTCTTTGAGCTATAGAGATCTATAAATTAAATAGAAATTTTATCGAAAGGTACAACATAACAACAATGAAAACTCTACCTCACAAGAAAGACAAATGTTTTCTCATTGGGATATATGATACCTACTTGTACAGGCATAGGTCAGTGAGGGTGTGGCCCTCAACTCCACACATCTGGATAATGGCAAAGCCTTGACTATACCATGAATCTGCTACCTGGCAGAACTCTTTGAACACTGTTATCCATTGTCCTGTCTTCACCAGCTGAAAAGATTTCGCTTATGCATCATCAATAGCCTCAATAAATTGAGTGTTGAGGAAACTCTCTTTCTTGGAAGCAAGAACATTTTCAGCCAATGTTCCTACTGGTAGGTAAAATTTGAGGACAACACAGTCTGTAAAAGGTTATCTTTTTCAGTTTGAAATTAATATCATCTTCAACAATTAAAATTTTTCTCAAAAATGTAATTTCTTCTGAAATTTTTGTTTTCAGTCAGTTCCTGATGCCTCCCATAGATCAGTTTTTTGTTTTTTTATTATTAAATTTATTAGTGTTACATTGGTTAGTAGTAATTACATTGATTCCAGGTATATAACTCATTCCATCACAATTTTAATTATTTAACTGCTTTCTTGTATAAAATAGTATTTTTGCTCAGTTTAATACAGGTGGCCTTGAAGCTGATGGCCTTAGTCTATCTTTTTTCATGAAACTGAGTCAAAAAGAGTTTGATGTTAAAATATTTAAAATTTTATTCTGATTGTTTGGGGGTCTAGAAGCTAATCTATAATAGCATGAACTCAAATGTTTGCACTTTAGATTCTTTCATTTCTGCTTGAAAAGAAGGCAATTATAACCTGAAGCCATCTCATTCTTTAGTATGTCACAAAATGCTGCTAATAGCCAAGATACATTACTAACTTCTGTTTTCCAGTCAATTCTGCTGGGCTAGAGGCTTAGTAGACATATGGTCTGCCTTGCAAGTTATCACAGATGACATTTTGAACATTTATTTTCTCACTGTATAATAGAGATCACTCTTTTTCTAATCACTATTATCAGTATCCTTGTAGCCAACTGTCTGATCAACTGTGAGATATATTTAAGAAATTTTAAATCAGTATCTCATTTCTGATAACAACTTTTATATTCATTAAGTTAATACTAGCTGCTATAACAAGAAAAGTTTATATCTTGCCCAAGTAATATTTGATGAGAATGGAGAGTTGACTGGTTTCACAAACTTTAGAATACGCTGTTGTATTTCTTTTAAAAAAATCATATGTATTTTAAAGTTACCTTGGGATTTGAGATCCATCTAGCATATGAATAAGGAGAGAGGAGATGATGACATAAGAAATAAGTAGTTGTCCATGACTAGAGATGTTTTGTATAACTCATATAACTCTGATTAAAATAAATTATATAAACTGCTCTATATATTATCTAGGACAGTGTTTAACAGAAAAGATAGGTTTTCTAAACAATTATTCTGTCTTTGCCAGTAACTGAGGTATTACTGTATTGACAAATTCTATTAACTTTAGTATACAGGGTAGCCTTGTTTTATTGCACTTCACTATAGTATGCTTCATAGATATAACATTTTCTTTTTTATGGATTGAATTTCTATCGCAACCCCGCATTGAGGGTGCCATTTTTCTAACAGCATTTTCTTAGTTTGTGCTTCCGTGTCACATTTTTGAAATTCACAATATTTCGCACTTTTTAAAATTATTATCATAAATTTTATGGTGATTTGTGATCAAAGAGATTTGATGATAATATTTTAATTGTTTGAGGGCACTATTATTAACTCATATAAGAGAGGGTACTCAATTGATAAATGTATGTGTTCTGACTGCTCTATCAACTAGCTGTTCCCATTTCTTCTTCTCAGGCCTCCTCATTCCTTGACATGCAACAATACTGAGATTAGGTCAATCCATACCCCTGCAATGGTCTTTAAGTGTTCAACTAAAAGGAATAGTCATGCAACTTTCACTTTAAGTCAAAAGCTAGAAACGATTATAGTTAGTAAGGAAGGAATGGTGAAAGCTCTTATAGGACTCCTACACCAATTAGCCAAATTATGAATGCAAAAGAAAAGTTATTAAAGTAAACTAAAAGTGCTACTCTCGTACTACTACAGTGAACACACAGATAATAAAAAAGCAAAACAACTGTATTGCTGATATGAAGACCGTTTAGTCATTTGGATAGAAGGTGGAAGAAGCCAAAACATTCCCTTAAACCCAAATCTAATCCAGAGCAAGGTTCTAACTCTCTTCAATCATATGAAGGCTAACAGAGGTAAAGAAACTTCACAAGAAAAATTTAAAACTACCACAGGTTGGCTCATTAGATTTAACTTATTTCCCATTCAGAAAAATAAATAAATAAATGAAAGTGCGGCTCACTTGCCGCATTCATTCAATTTTACATAAACACGTTCTTTGAGGCTGAAGCAAATCTGACTGGTTTTTAAATGAAAATAAAATATAAAAACTGTTCTTGGAGTTATTTTTAAACAGAGCTTTTCTCTAATCCTAAATTAACAGGAATGTATACAATGATCAGTGTTTAAGAATTTCTTTTCATGTGGTAAATTTCCAAGCGTGGAACAACACAAAGTGGAACGTTACATTCCACAAAAAATTATTGCGTTCCTCTCCAGATCTTGACATCCAGTTATTGTGAAATTAGCAAACTTTGCAGAGACTAGTTGGATTTTGTTTCCCTGATGTTGGTGATATCAGCTTGGGGAAAAGCCTTCCAGACAAGAGAAGATATGTGACATCATGAGAGTATGGACCATCTTGAAGATGTTGCTTCTCTGTCTTGTGATGCTTTTCCAGAGTTTTTTCAGTCAACGTCAGCCTGAAGTTTACATGGCTGATTGTGTGCTCAGAATAGTCCTTCGTGAGCAGGAGGTAGGAGTTTAGCATTGCAATGTTTAAAAGGTGGTGAAAATTTTTCTTGTACAAAATTTTGTGCTTTTTATGCTCAGATGGGTAAGAAGTGAGCATCTGATCAGCCAAGTTCACTGTTTTCATATTCTCTTTATATTCCACAATGACACATGGATTTTTTGTTTTCATTTCTGTTGTCAACTTCTATCACAGTGTCATTGTGTGATATTGACAACATTGTCACCTTTTTCTTGTCATATTATTTCAGTGCCACAGAATCTGGTAGTCATCCTCTTTGCAATCCTTATTTTCAGATTATTTGGCATCTGTTTTTTTGTGTATGTTTGTTTGTTTGTTTTGTTGTTGTTGTTCAAATGAGCTATCCCAACTGCATCAGTCTTATTTTGATGTAATTCTCTGAAAACCAAGTTTAGGACTGTAATCAACAAATTATCTTGAAGTAAACTCTGCAGCCACAATCACTGCTGTCATGTTCTCAAGACAAACAAGAAATGGGTAAAGGAAAAAAGCTGTCTCTATAACATAAAATTTCAAGGTGAAGCAGCACGTGCTGATATAGAAGTATAGCAAGTTATCCAGAAGACCTAGCTAAAATAATTAATGAAGGTGGCTACACTAAACAACAGATTTTCAATGTAGATGAAACTGGCTTATATTGTTGGAAAATGCCATCCAAAATTTTCATAACTAGAAATTTTCTAGTTATGAAGTCAATGTCTGGCTTCAAAGCTTCAAAGGACAGGCTGACTCTCCTGTTAGGGGCTAATGCAGTTGGTGACTTTAAGTTGAAGACAATACTCATTTACTACTCTGAAAATCTCAGGGCCTTTGCTAATTATCCTAAATCTACTCTGCCTGTATTTCAAATGGAACAACAAAAACTGTATACAATGTGATTTACTGACTATTTTAGGCCCACTATTGAGAGGTAATGCTCAGAAAAAATATTCCTGTCAAATATTACAATATATTGTTAATAAATACAAGAGCTCTTATGAAGATATACAATAAAATTAACATTTTTAAGCCTGCAAACCCATCAATTCTGAAGCCCATGGATCAAGGAGTAATTTCAATTTTCAAATGTTGTTTTCTAAGAAATATATTTCATAAGGCTACATCTGCCATAGATAGTGATCCCTCCGATGAATGATTGTAAAGTAAATTGAAAACATCTGAAAAGACTTTACTATAATAGATACTATTAAGAACATTCATGATTCTTGGGGAAAAGTCAAACTATCAACATTAACAGGAGTTTGGAAGAAGTAGATTCCAACCCTCATAGATGACTTTGAGAGGTTCGAGAGGAGAAAGTATTACAACAGCAGATATGGTGGGATTAGCAATAAAACTAGAATTAGAAGTGAAGTCTAAAGATGAGACAGAATTGCTTCAATCTTCTGATAGTATTTTAATTGATGAGGGGTTGCTTCTTATGGATGAGCAAAGAAAGTAGTTTCTTTAGATGGAAGCTATTCCTAGTTAATGTGCTTTGAAGATTGTTGAAATTACAACAAAGAATTTAGAATATTACATAAGCTTAGTTGATAAAGCACAGTCAGGGTTTGGAGAGGGATGACTCCAATTATGAAAGAGGTTCTTCTATGGGTAAAATGCTATCAAATAGTATTACATTCTACAGATAAATTGTTCATGAAAGAAAACATTAGTTGCAGTAGCAAACTTTATTTTCTTATTTTAAAAAATTGCCACAGCCACCTTAAACTTCAGTAACCACCACACTGATCAATCAGCAGCCATCAAAATTAAGGCAGGACCTTCCATCAGCAAAAAGATTATGACTTGCTGAAGGCTCAGATGATGGTTGTCATTTTTTAGCAATAAAGTATTTTTGTAATTAAGCTATGAACACTTTTTAGACAAATTGCTATCACATACTCAATAGACTATAATATAATGTGAAATAACTATTTTTTTTGTTTGTTTTTATTAACTTTATTTGGGTGACATTGGTTAGTAAAATTACATGGCTTCCGGATATACAATTCTACAATACATTGTTTGTGTGTTGCACTGTATGCTCATTACCCAGAGTCAGGTCCCCCTTTATTACCATATACCTGTTGCTCCCCCACCCCCACCCCTACCTCCCTTACCCTTAACCTCTGGTAACCACTAAACCATTAACAGTGTCCATGAGTTTTTGCTTTTATTTATTAATTTTTTTAAAGATTTATTTTTATTGTTTTTGACAGACAGAGAGAGAGAGCTATACAGAGACAGAGAGAAGGGGGAGGGCCCAGAACAGTCTCCATAGTTGCTCATCATTGGTTTTTCCACATAGTTTCATTCCACAGGTGGGTGCGCGGCTGCACAGGGCAGGAACTGGGCCAGGGTCTCACCCTGGTGAGAACTGAACTGGGGGCACTCCCCAGTTCAGCATATGGGTCCGCACGGGTTGGGGCCGGAATTCGATTCTCGGTCCCCAGGGCTGCAAAGTTAGTGCTTAACCCACTGAGTCATCCCAGCTTCCCAGTTTTTGCTTTTTTGTTGCTTTCAGGTTTATATCCCACCTATGAGTGAAGTCATATAGTTACTGATTTTTTTGCTTAGCATAATGATCCATGTTTATCCATGTAGTGGCAAATGGCAGTACTTTATATTTTTTGTGGTTGAGTAATATTTCTTCATGTATATGAACCACATCTTCTTTTTCCAGTCACCTATCAAGGATTACTGATTGTTTCCATGACTTGGCCACCATGAACAATGATGAGATGAATATTGAGATACGCATATCATTGCAGACTAAGGTTTTCATGTGTTTTGGATAGATACCCAGGAGATGGATTGCTGGGTCATATGGTAACTCTACTCTTAATTTTTTTCTGAGAAACCTCCATATTGTCTTTCATAATGGTTGTACTAATTTACATTCCCATCAGCAGTGTATGAGGGTTCCTTTTTCTCCATAGCCTCTTCAACATTTGTTTTATTCATCTTATTGATGAAGACAATTCTAAAATGTGTAGGTGCTATCTCGTTGTGGTATTGATTTGCATTTTCCTAATAGCTGGTGAAGTTAAGCATTTTTTCACATATCATTGGTTGCTTTTCTGTCTTCTTGGGCGAAGTGTCTGTTTAGGTCCTCTGCCCATTTTTTAATTAGGTTATTTATTTTATTGGCATTGAGTTGTGTGAGATCTTTATAAATTTGGTTAAATATTAGTCCCTTATCAGAGGCGTTGTTTGCAAATATTTTCTCCCATTTGGTTGTTGTGTCTTTATTTTCTTGATGGTCTCTATTGCTGTGCAGAAGCTTTTTAGTTTGATATAGTCCCATTCATTTATATTTGCTTTTACTTCCCTTGCTTTAATATCAAAATCATAAAGTTCTTCCTCAACCCAAGGTCCATAAGTCTAGTACCAATGTTTTCTTCTATGTAGTTTATTGTTTGGGGTCTTATGTGGAGGTCTTTGGTTCATTTTGAGTTACTTTTGATATATAGTGACAGCTCCCAGTCTAGATTCATTTTTTGCACATGAGTTTTCAATTTTCCCAGCACCATTTACTAAAGAGGCTTTCTTATCTTTGTTGAATATAATTAATTCTTTGGTCAAAAATTATTTGTCCATGTATTTGTGGGTTTCCTTCTGGGTTACTGATTATTTTTGGAATTTGGAGAAAATAGAGAAATTTGACATATGCAAAACAGAAATTATATGTTTTTACTTAAACATGATCACATTATTTTTGCTTACTTTTCATTGACCAAAGGTAGTTTCATTACCATGCCTAACTTTAAGTGACAAGTGAGGTAGATCATTTAAGAACCCAGAATATATCATAGCCAAATTTGTGTATGTGTGAATTTGTGTGTGTGTGTATGTGTGTGTGTGTGTGTGTGTGTGTGTGTGTAGTGTAAGAGAAAAAGAGAAACAGAAAGGTAATAAAGTACATGTATATCTTGAAGACAGAGAAAAAACCAAAACTTTCTTGACACTTCCTTGCTTTAAGAATGCCAGAATAAAAATAAAGGTAAGAACGTTCGTGATTCTAGAAAATGTCAAAGAAATAGATTTTTACTATTCCATGACACATAATCAATAATCTTTGCTCAGAAGTTTGACCATTCATGTATGGCTATCAAATTTTGCTAGAAGAAGCCAAAAAAATATGACATTTCTTTCAGTTATTATTTAATTACAGTTACTCTTAAAATTAGTATATGGCCACTAGTCACTTTTTAATCAAAACACTTTAAAATGTTTAATTTGAATAAGATTTAGAAGTCTCTTGATGTTTATATCTTCAGAAAATATATGTACAGATGTAGAAACAATCAGAAATTATTTTTGTCTCCCTTCCTTGATTTAAGTATATGATTACAATAGTCGGGGCATCGCAAGTTCTGTCTGGTTCTCAGGTGCTTATGTTAAAGCTTCTTACGTTATTCTCTACTTTTCTTAACTGTAGTTCACTATCTATTGGAAGACTCAAGAAATGCAGAAACTGAAATGAATTGGAGTCTATTGTTGACAGAAGAGGTTAGGGTAAATGAGAGTTGCTATAGGCCTATAATCCTCTTATTTAAGAAAAAATTAGACTTTTGGGTGGGGCACTTTAAAGAAAAGATTTTAACGGTTAAAGTGAAAGATGCAGTCTGGATAGAGATAAATAGAGATGAAACCTGGAAAATAAGTCCATTGCACTATGCAAATATTAGAATTCTTTGGTTTGACTAATGAAAGAGTTTAATATTAAGTCAATCATTTGGTGAGAAAAAGAAACTACCTCTATTGAATTTCAGAAAAAAATCTGTAATGTTTTTATTGTTATATTAATTATCTATATTATATATAAGTAGTACTGCATGTTACTTTTAAGATAGCCACTGAAGCCAAAGCAGTTTGTAGAATAAAAAATATGTTACTTTGCTATCATTATAAACGATGATAATTACTTCATAAAATTGATTCTAAAACTGAAAGAAAGAAAAAAAAAACATTATTTTACTATTTCTTACATTTTGTGGAAGAGTATTTGATTTAAAAGACAGGGGTGCCAGGATGGCTCAGTAGGTTAAGCGCTCACTTTGCAGCCCTGGGAACTGAGGACCAAATCCTGGCCCCAGCCGGTGTGGACCCATATGCTGAACTGAGTTGTGCCTCCCATTCTGAAGGCCCCCAGTTTGGTTCTTGCCCTGCGTGGGCCCCATCCACCTGTGTGAAACAAAACCATGTCAAAAACTGATGAAGTTCAACTACGGAGACTATTCTGGGTCCTCCCCCTTCTCTCTGTCTCTCTCTCTGTCTGTCTCTGTCTTTGTCTCTCTCTGTCTCTGTCAAAAACAAGAAAATAAATCTTAAAAAAAACATGATTGGGATAAGGTATGTGTGCAAAAGTATGTGTACTTTCATTATCTATCTATCTATCTATCTATCTATCTATCTATCTATCTATCTAACTATGTATCTATCTATCTATCTTCCTATCTATGTATCTATCATCTATCTATCTATCTATCTATCTATCTATCTATCTATCTATCTATCATCTATCTAATCTATCCAACATCTTTCTATGCAAGAATTTTCAAATGGTAGTATTTTGTTATTGGTTGGTTATTTTTTGTTGCCTCCAGGACAAATTTTGGGCTATGGCCATTGCAAAATTTTTGGTGTGATGACTGAGCTACACACTTAACCTGATGCTTACCATAAAATGGACTATTTTCTTATCCACTGGATAAATGCCACCAAGTATCACATAAAACCCAGTTCACCTTTAGAAAAACAATATAGTTGATTTAGGGATTACGAGTACCCTGGTATTTTGAGCCAGTTTCCACAATATAAAACTATATTTGACAGGGGCTGCTCTTTAATAGAATTTGTGGAATAAAAAACGATCAGAAAGATCTAGCTATAAGAATAAAAAAGGGAGTTTGAAAGAATTTTCTGTGAAGAAAATAAAGATAAAATTAGGGTTTCCCAATAACAGCCTCTATACAGAGAAGATATACAAAAATGACTGCCAGTATTCTTTCCAGAATCATCTGGGGAACATATGAAATGCAAAAACAAACAAGCAAACAAACAAAACAACAACAACAAAAAAGATGGAAATTGAGAAAGGAATTAGCATATTATTCACTTCTTCCAAAATAAATAGGAAAGAGGTTAGGTAAGATGTGAAAGTAAATTCATGCAGGATTTTAAAGTGAACTGGGCTTTATTAAATCCACCTTACTTTCAGCAGATTTGGGACTTTGTCTGGAATTACCAGGCAGCACCATTTTCTTTCCCAACCCATATATAAATACAAAAATAGAAAAATAATATTAGCTATGTATGATGCATTAAAAGTAATCTAACAAGAAAAAAAAAGGTTCAGGCTAATCTACTCCTGAAGTCATTCAGATTACTTTCTCTGATCCTACAAAAACACCAGAAATTTACCACATGTGCGATTGGTTCAACATTACCGGAGTTGGGCATTACCTAATACTAAAACCTTATTAAACTACTCACAGTAGGTTTCAAAATTTTTATAATTTCTTTTAAAAGAAATAAATAGACTCCCAAAATGATATTTAATCATGAATCATATTCTTGATAAGTGACTTTTATTTTTATTTTCATTTTATTTTATTTTATTTTTTTTACTGGATGTTTCAGGTGTTTTACAGAACCTGTCCAGTCAAGCTTAAATGAGATATAGCAACATTAAAATTTCCCAATATTGAACAGTATTCCAGTTAATTAGATACATTTCTATTATTTTCCTCTCTTGATTATTTTAATTTAATTTTAAGGTAAACTTTATTCTTCTCATTATTAATGGAATATTTTTAATCAGAAGACTTTGAACATAAATTTTATTTAAAATAAAAATATTCTATAACTTAACATTTTAAAATCCAATATCTTATATTAGAATATTAATAAACAAATTTGTATTATTTTTCATTTCAGATGACTCTTTGCAACCTCTTCTAGCAGAAGACAACTTCCTTTTTTTATGTATTGTGTTTTATGAATATATTTAACTATTTAACCTTGAATACAGAAATTTACTTCTGACAAAGACTACTGATCATACCAAAGATTATTGGTTTACCATTATAAGTTATATTACTTAGTTTTAATAATGTTTATGCTTTTTCCAGCTGAGATGCATCATGTTTCTTGCATGTTTTTAGATACTGACAACATATAAGTCATATAGCAGTACCATTAATGACATAAATTATAAGTAAAATATGTCTTCTGGTTACTCCTTATGCCCATTATTGCATATAGGGTATTGAGTTAACACTAACAATCAGTCAAAGATAACAATACAAAGATGCAAAACAAACATTTTCTATTTTATCTGTTTCTCATTAATAGTTAAAATTTATTGTTTTGAACTATTGGTCTTAGTTTCCTCTAATAATCTTGGAACCGAGAATAGCTGTTGAGGGAGGAGATGTGAACAAATGAGGTGAGGTATAAAATAACATGACATGTTATACAATTTATTTTCTGAGAATAGGAGCAGAAAACCAAGTAAGATAATTATGTTTTGCTTTGGTTTATTTCACTGAATAGCTTTCATGTGGTCATGGTATGATTGTTACTGAAATCTATGTAAATAGATAGTAGGAAGGACAACCAAATCTATGTATATATTACTCTTATTAAGATGATCCAACATAAATAATAATAGCTGCTGTTTCTAATCTCTTCTCGTCCTATTTTTTCTCTTATTTTTATTTTATTTTTTAAATTTTTTCTCTTATTTTTAATGTTTTATTTTTCTCAAAAAAATGCTTTCTTCTTTTAGTTATCAGCATGAATAAGAGAGTTGGTTGGTCATTAGGGTTGCTTATATATACAACTTTATAAAAGTCAAAACACATATTATTTTGTTATAATTCTGTACTGTTGTATACAGCTCAATATTGGTTTCACAATACCCCTTATCTTTTCAATTATTTAAATACTGCTTAGTGGTTTTCAGATATTTTCATAAGAAATAAATACAGAAAATTCAGTAAGGAATAAAGGAACAGATTCCTTAGGATTAAAGACTCCTTTCTGATAGTGCAAATATATCCAATAAAATGATACAAGATAAGGCCCCTGAATTTTAGGAATTCTGAGAGAAAAGAATTTTGAGTATGAAAATATATTGAAAAATTTCCATTTCACTGTCTGATGATAATAGCCAATAGGTACACAGATAGATATGAGAGATGGCCTCTGACAATCTCTTTTCTTACAATATCTACATTTCTCAAATACATTTAAAGAAGTCTAATATTTAGTGCTTATCTTAGAAGCTAGTAATCATTGCTTTTTTTTATACTATGATTTAAGGAGGTGCACAACAAAGAAATGTTGTAGCATATGACTACCTCAGAGTCGATAACATTTGTAGCCATGTACACCAGGGAAATGAGAGTTTGCACCCAGCAAATTTGAATGAGTCACTACCAAGGGTTACTATGAGACATCTTACTTCAAAGTAATGAGAAAATCAGTGGCTAATGCCAGCCAAGAAACACTTACTCAAGAATATAATCGATCTCTGGTCCATTTAGTGCCTGCCACTCCATGTGTCCATTTCCACAAGTAGATTCAGATATCTTGGTAGGTTCATGCTTTTCTCCAAGACATTAAAGATAATAGCTGGGAAAACCTAAAGTGAAGTTATTGAAATAGGCTATCAAGAATTTATATATATTTAGGAGACAGACTATTTAACTGAAAGCTCAAAACTGTTTTGATTAAATGGTCTGCCATGAGGCAGGTTCAAAGTAAAACAACAAACAAAACAAAACAAAACAAAAAAAGAAGAAGAAAAAATTAAAGTCAGTTTCAAAAAAAAATCCAGTTTTAACGATTACATAACTGATTGTGATTGACTTAAGAAAGTTTGGAATGCTATAATTATTACACAAAGAATACTATCCCAGTCCAATTGGTGTAAGTAATGGAGCATATACTTATTTTTTACTTTTTTTTCTTTTGGTGAGAAAGAAATTAGCTGATGCCACATCACTTAGAAACTAGAAATTAAATACAGACAGATCAAGACCAAAACTAAGTACATATTATTTCGATCAAAGCTATGTGGTTTCTTATCACAGAATCTCCTTCAGTATCTGACTCATTTTCCTCAGCAGCAGAAACATAGAATTAGTCATGTATAATGATAGCTGCTTCAAAAAGCACCCTTACTCCGACCTTAAAAATAATCACGTATTTTATGTGGTTTCTGATGTGTACCTGACTAAATCTCTCAATGTGTTCAGTCCCAATACCTTGTTCCAACTTGAGGTAGTTGTCCACCATGGTCACACCAGCTATGACAAGGTGAATTAATCCATTAGCCACAAATATGGTTCCCTTGCCCATTCTTTCCTAGGACCTGCGGATGACTATAGATTACCTTGGAAGGCATAACAGGGTACTGTTAAGTATTATCTTAAGGTAAAATGCTTGAAAATACTTAATTTTTCCTAAAATCTATGTAATTTTCAATTCTTAAAATATATTCAACACATACATTTATGATAAGTTGATAAATTTTTTAAGAATTGGTTGTCTTCGTGCTAAATTTGTGTTTGAAAAATCATATGCTTAACTTCCATAGACAAAAGCTCGTGAATAATGAATGCACAGAATTAATTTTCACAAAATTAAAAAAAATAAACTCATTAGTTTTCAGCATTTAAGGATGACTCTTCATACTAATTTAGTAAGAGTCATGCACAAATCTTTATATCTAGACACACTGGAAGATTTTTGCTCAGTAATTTTATACCAGAATTTGGAAATTGATATTCGTATCACATGGGAACAGTGTGGAACCTTAAATCACATTCTTTCTTCAGGTGACATCTTATAACATTGAATGATGGCATAATTTTCCTATCAGGGTTTCTTCAGTCTTAGAACTCTGACTTTTTCCTAGTGGTTTAAATGACACAATTATAGCAAGGGCAAATTTAGTGTTTTGCTCTTTTGGTAACATGTTCTCTGAATAAGAACATCTGTTTTACAGTCTCTTCCTGTTTATAGGGTAAGCTATTGTAGTTAAATTTCAAAATGTCAAACTCAATAAAAAATACTGATCTGTTTCAGTGTGCAAGTGAAATGGCTAATGTGTATAAGGAGTCAATACAATCTAATGGCAAGAATATTCTGCTGGGAATAAGGAGGCTATTTTCTATTCCCAGCTCTCTCATGAATTATTGGTCCTGTCAATGAAAGGATAAAAAGGTATTGCAAGGACAAACAGTCTAAAGCACACATGGAGGAAACTGGTGAATGAATGGGGGAATCTCATTGCTCTGAAAAAGGTAAGTATGTGCTCTATTAAGGTCATGCATTCCTAAATACCACTGGATATGGCTGGGTTTCCTACTCTGTCATTGAGTGCTCATGACCCAAATGACATTAGGCTAAACATACATAGAGAATAACTTGGTATAGAGCAGATTCTTAAAAAAAAAAAGTATGTTTTTTTTATTATTTATTTTTATTGTTTTTGACAGAGAGAAGAGGGAAGGCCCAGAGCAGTCTCCATAGTTGCACATCATTAGTTTTCTATATAGTTTCATTCCACAGGTGGGGGAGGGGTTGCACATGTCAGAGATAAGCTGGGGGGCTGGGGGCCTCCTGCTGGGGCAGGAGCAGAACTGGGGGCCTCCCACGTAGGAGAATTGGCCCAGTGAGAACTCAACTGGGGCACACCTCAGTTCAACATATGAGTTTGCAAGGCTGGAGCTGAGATTTGATCCTTGGACCCTGGGACTGTAAGACAGGTGCTCAACCCACTGGGCCATCTTGGCATCCCCTTAAAATATGCGTCTTTAAGAAGCATTGTTGCAGTGGTTTGTCACGGGCAGATGTAGGGGTCAGCATGAGTGTGCAAGTCCAGGTGGGCATAGAAAATGCAAGTACCTTCTGAAGAAAGCTCAATAAATACGTTTTCTCTGAGGTAGTAAAATACCTCTTAAAATTCTTGGCAGTAGAAAGCTAGAACTTTTAAGAGCCTAGGTATTTTGACCTTTATATTTGCTCATAATGAATGATTTCAGAACTTCTTTGAGAGTTGTAGTAGGGCATTTTAATCATCTGTGTTTCAGCTACTTGATAGCATGATTTTAGATAATAAGTGTCACTCGGCTTAATCTGAAAAAAGTGTACGGCCAGATGTGTGGTCAGACACACACCGTGTGTTACAGTCAGCAAGCAGCACGTGTGAGCCTTTCTTGATTAACAGCTGTGAACTGCCACTGCATATACATTTTGAGTGAATTTTGAGTTAGATAATTACTTAGATATATGGTTAAACCTCTTTCTATTTAAAACATTTAAATATGAGAGAACTAGGGTAGCAAATAAAACAAAATCAGAAAATAAAAAAAGAAAAGAACAAATGTAAACAAAACCCAGAAACAACAGAACATTTTTTTCAAGTTAATTTAGGCAATGAAAAAATAAATACTTAATATTTTTCTGTCCATCAGCTTTTCTTCATTTCTATTCAGGTAGTATTAAGGGTAATCTAGACATTTTAAGTTGGCATTAAAACTGATATAAAGGACATTAAACTTCAATTCTGGACGAATATTTGAAGTAGAGTTAGGAATCCTTGTTTCTGATCTGGTCCCAAATTAGTCATTAATATCCAACTTTGTAGGTGACACCCATCCTTTTTACTCAACATTCTTCAATATTTACCTCTTTAGCAGATTGCCTTTTCCACTCTGTTTTACAAATATTACACCGGAAAACTACTCGCTCATATGACAGTCTTTCCCCTATGTCCTCCCTCCTCATAACAAAGTGAACGGGGGAAAGTCTTAGAATCCCTGAAATTAGTGCTTTTCGGCTTGTTTTGTTTTATTGTTTTTAAGGTAAGATTTCCCACTATTTAGTGTGATGAAAAAGTTCTGTGTCTCAGCTGTAATATAAGAAAAATTGGTTTACTTACATGGGCAACTACAGGATAAGGGAGGAATTGCTTTTTCAATTACAGACCCTAGTGTGATTCGAGATTATTGCAATTAGATTTACTTAGGCATGGTAATATAGGGTTAGTAGTCATCTCTAGAAAGTTAGAGAGGGGAAATGGAAGAAGGAAAGATTTACTCAGACCATGTATTTCAAAATATTAAATGAGGGAAAGCTGGGATGGCTCAGCGGGTTAAGAGCTCGCTTTGAAGCCCCGAGGACCGAGGATCAAATCCAGGCTCCGGCCCAGGAGGACCCACATGCTGAACTGGGGTGTGCTTCCCAAATGCGGTGAGGCCCCCAGTTCAGTTCAAAAAAAAAAATTTTTTTTAATGAAAAAAAAAAAGAGTTCTTTAATTATAATCACCTCTGTGTCTTGTTGCTTGAGGGATTGATTGATTGACAGTAATAAGATAAGAGTGACAAGGCAAGGGCTGATGACAAAGGCAAGAGTTCCTGGGAGGGAAGGAGGATGCCTTCCAGTTGCCATTCCATCGTTTAACATGACATTTTAGCCCCACCACTGACAGCCTTCCCTGCCACCCCATCATTGCTCCTACACTCTTCCAATTTTCTAACAGAAAAAATGATCCCAACATGCCCTCCAAAAAAACAAAAACAGGTAAACCATGCAGCACAATTTCTTTACATTCAGAAAACAATGGGTTATAGTAACGCGCCAACACGCAGAAAATGTCCTGCAGGAACCTCAGAAGCCGTGCCGATTACAGGGCACGATACGGTGGAGGGTACCGGACTTGTGGCTGTTACCACTAGGTGAGTGGGCTGCTTGAGCTTCCGCATCAGGGTTGGGCATTGCTTCTTAAATGCATACAAACTACCTAAAGATCTTGGCAACGTGTAGATCATGACAAAGTAGATCAGGGTAGAGCCTGAAATTCTGCATTTCTAAAACATTCCCAACTAACGCCTACTGCTGTTTTGTTTTGTTTTGTTTCCTCTCTCCCTTTTTCCAATAAAAGAGTAGGGGGAACGTTTCCATACTAATTGGCAGGGAATTGAGAGTGGTGTTCTGATAATACATGATAAAATTATTCTGTTATATACTTTAAAATCACAATCAATAGGCTCTTAGTATTTTAAATCCAGTCCTTAAAAAAAACAAAAAAACAAAAAAAAACAACTTATTTTATTGTTTGCATGAAGGTGGGAGAAAGAGAGAGAGAGAAGGGGGAGGGCCCAGAGTAGTTTCCATAGTTGTATATCATTAGTTATGACATGGTTTCATTCCACACAGGTGGATGTAGGGCCGCTTTGGATGGAAACCGAACTGGGGACCTCCCACAAGGGGGCAAGAACCTTCAACATGGAGCTACCCAGGCAGTTACCTGTGGTGCTGTAGTTCAGCGTATGGGTTTGCTTTGGCCTGGCTGGGAATTTAACCTGAGACCTCGTAAATGGAAGGCAAGCACTACTGCTGAGGTATCCGGGCATCCTATTGATCCAGTTCTTTAAATAGTTAAAAAACAAAACAAAACAGAGCAGAAAAATAAAAATACTCTGCATTAGAGAGTGGATTTTAACTTTGTGATACTCAGTACCCACCTTTTATAAAAATACTTGTTCATATCTCGTTTCCTATTATAAAATAAAATTAATATATAATGTTCATACACACATAGTTAAATATCAATGTTATCCCATTATAATATTACAAAATAAATACAATAGTATCCCTTTATTTGTAGGGCATACCTTCAAGACCCACAGTGGAAGCCTGAAACTGAAAAGTACTAAACCCTATATATACTATGTTTTTTTCCTATACATATATACCTATGATAAAGTTTAACATAAATTAAGCACAGTAAGAGATTAACAATAATAACTAATAATCAAATAAAACAAATAACAATATGCTTAAAACACTTATGTGATTGTGGTCTCTTTCTCAAAATATCTTATTGTACTCGAATCATCCTTCTTTTTGTGATGATGTGACGTAATGAAACGCCAAACCTATTCTTGAACCTGTAACCATCTTTACTTGCCTTAAATGGCTTGGTGTCACTTATTTCAAGAGACCTCTGGCTGAAGTCTGTATGCAGTCTCACAGCTTTTTAATGCAATGTGTTGCTGTCATTCAGAACATGTTTCTGTTCATGTTTCCACCCACATATGTAATACTCTTTCCATCATAACTAAGCATTCATCAATTGCTGTGTTTATAAGTTTGGAAGTTTGAGGTACAGCAGCAGAACTAGCATGGATTTCTTTCTTTCTTTAAATTCACAATTTCACAGATTTTTTTCTTACCATAGATCTTAGCAACCTTAGCATACATTTTTTTTCCTTTCCTTGTTAAGTCAATAACTATCACCGTTTGCTTCATGGAAGCACCCTACAGCTTTTCTTTGGCATATCTAAATTTTTAGCATCACTATTCTTGCAGTTTGGGGTCATTACAAAGTAAAATAAGGGTCACTCTAACACAAGAACTGCAATCCTGCGATAGTCCATCTTATCACCAGGAGGGGCTGTTCAATGTACAGGGTAGGGAGCGTCTACAGTGTGGCCATGCTGGACAAAGGGAGGACTCTTGTCCAGAGTGGGACAAAGCCAGATCCTGCAAGGTTTTATTGCATGACTCAGAATGGTGTGCAGTTTAAAACTTATGATTTTTTTATGTCTGAAAATTTTCATTTAATGGTTTTGAACTGCAATTAAATGCAGGTAACTGAAACTTTAAAAAGTGCAACCATAGATAAGGGGAGGCTACTATATTGCCTTATTCTCATGAATTTTAGAAATCAAACAATGAGAGAAACAAGCACTCCAACAACGAGATAAATTTGAGGAATAATGCAAATCACTATATCTAAGACATACCATTTTGATAGAAACGAGAACAAGTATTGATCCAGTAAAATTTTTAATTAATTATCTTAGTATAAAACACAATAACAGACTTTTCTTTGCCAAAACAAGTTTTTAAAGCTTCTCAGGAACAAAAGTGCCCCATCTTGTACTGCCTAATATAAATCAAGGACCTCTCTATGAAGAAGCTGTCATTCCAAATAAAAATGCTTAGAAACCTTTTATTAGACTCTATTAAACTTGTTCTGGAAAGTGAAATTTGTCCCAGACTAAAAGCCCAGTAATTTTTAAATCAAACTTTTAAAACACCTAGCCTAATAATGATTATCTAATTATCTAACTTTTCCAGATATTGATGATTCTTATCTGAATCAAATATTACTATTATGATTGCCAAATGATGATTTTCCAATTTCTAATTCTAATTTCTTCTACATTTGTTAATTGGAATTCGACTATAAGAGATATTTTTTTCTTCTCATTTATGTATTCAGTTATTTATTTATACTGTAAATTTCTGGTTTCTTATTTTTAAGTGGTCTCTGATACTTTTTGTTCCAGATTTGGCCATTAGCAACCCTTCAATCTGGTTTCTAAATTCTTTTGGAAAGTATCCATCATTTTTAAAATACTTCCTTACTTTCTGAAACAAAACAATTTTTTATCTTATATCATACCCAGCCCCAATGCTATGAACAGCCATTTTCAAGTAAATAGGGATCTTTTTAGTGGAGACTGATATTTAGAAATAAAAACGTGGGTGGTAGGTGGTTTTAGTCATTTTTTAAATATCAGGGTACAGAGTTCATATATCTCTAGTGTGTCCTTGTTGTAATGCAGGTGATAATTTAATTCAAGTCTATTATTTTGTACTGCAAGATCTTTGTCTTTTTCTGTTACTCATATTTATCTGAGATATATATTTCCTGTTATTTAAGATGGAAGTTTCTGTGTACAAAATGAGAAAAAGCTCCCTGCATTTAGGGGGGACCTCCTCTTTTGTAAGTCTAAATATTAAAAATATGGTTTCTCCATGTAGCCACTTTGATAGTTCATTCTCTGGATGGCTCCCACCAAAGCCTTCATTATTTTCATTCCAAGTGTTCTTTCTTTGCTACATTCAGACAGATTGCTAGCTCTTACCTACCTCTACTCCACCAAAGTTTTATCTCTATTTCTGAATGGACATTTTTACTTTTGGTATTTCTGAGGAGTATACATATCTCACAACCTGCTAATCATTTAATAATCCTTTATAAGGACTCTAATTCGTATTATACTAATTGACACATTGAAAACCGTGGAATCTTTTTCAGTTTCACTGTTTTTTCTCAGATCTGCTGCTGAGAAGTCTTTACAGAGGGAGATCCTCTCATTTTGAGGGAACATGTTTGCAGATGACCATGGGGCTAAAGAGCTTGTAGAACTTTCCAGCTCCCCTTTTCTTTTTCCTGCATTACCTTTCCACACCTGCTGAAACCTGTGGGTTCTCTTCCCTTCGCCATCCCTTTGTTGGGTTTTACCCTACTCATCCTCATTTGGGCTTTGTGAGTTACCTTGCCACTCCGTTTTATGAATTATGGTGACTGTGGGAGCTTATCTTTTACTATCCTAGATTTTGTCTTTTGTTTGTTTTTCTAGGATGTGAGAGAAGTAAAAAACTGTGCTTTTATTTTGATCTTATTCTATAATTTTTCACCTAAGTATTTAAGCTTCACTTCTGTGCAACTTATAATATGTACTGTATTTGTATATTTGCTATAGTGGCTTATGTGGTTTCCCAAATTTCTTTTGAAAATTTGGTGACATGCAATTATTGTTAAAATTTTTTAATATTTTAAATTATATTAAGCAAAAGAATTACTGGTTATCTTAAAAATAATACAAAATATGACTTTTCATATCACTTATAAGACATATTTCCCATAAAACATATCCTGCCCAACTATATCTAGATGCTAAGATGGTTTCTGCCAAATGCTATAGTAGCAAGTGTATTCATTTAGATTAATTAAACATCTGCAAAGGCCAGTATAATAAATCAATAGGATATCTGTGCCAATATGAGAACATGCCAAAGCTCTATATTGAATAAAATGCATTTCCCTTTTCTTTCTCAATCATTTACAGGTATATGTACATAGGATATCAAAGCCTTTGTAGAAATGATTGATGTTTGTAATTTATGAATGGACTATTCCTGTAGGTGGGAAGGTATGGTACTTCCATCTATTATGTTTTCTCTGTTTATATGAAAGTAATCTGACCAGGAAATCAACTGATTTTATGTTCAATCGGATAGAAGAGACTCATTATAAAGCAATAGTTTCCTTAAATATCATCTTCAGTAAAGTTTAAATCTAATAAGAAAAGCTCAATGTTAAAAATTATATTTATAAAATACAGATATAAAAATACATTTGCTTATATCTATGTAAATAATAACAAGATCAATTTGGTATATACTCTTTTAGTTTCTCAAATGAGCAGACTTGGTGTAAGTTTCCAGAGATGGTAGCGGCATTTATGGCGTAGGATACCAATTTTATTTAAGCCAAATTATAATGCAGTGAAGATATTTTAAATCCCAATCACTACTAGAATAGCAAATATTATATTTGTATAAACCCTTTCTTATATTTTCCATTGTTTTGTTTTATTAAAATGCTACTGTGTGTTTATTAGATTAAATAATATTTATTTCATGCAAATTAAAATGAAAGATAGTGAAAATTAGAACCTACTGAAAGACCCAAAAAAATAAATCACATAAAAATGTATGATTACCTTGTTGAGCTATACAAGCACAGACATAGCCAAAACACAGCTGGATGCTCTCAGAGAAATGAAGAAAAGCCAAAATAAAATGCACTGGTTTCTTGTGCATATTGTCAGAGGCTCAGAAACATGCACAGAATTAATATGGAAGTACATGACAGTATCCTATAAAACAAAAACAAACTAAATTTTTAGCACAAGTCTGTGTGTAGGTAGTTCACTGTCTGTAAAATTTCTTAAAAGGTACATGAATATGAAATATGTTCAAGATGCGAGTGTGCCCTATTTACAAAATAAATTGAAAGACTGCATTTGGCTTGTATTGGGAAAACAAAATAAATATGTTCCTTTAAAATTTTATTTATCCTATGTTAATGAAATAAAACAAAATAATATTAAAAACATAAAACATGAAGCAAAAAACAAATATCAAATATGGAAACTTAATATATGATGAGCTTTTGAAGTAAATTTAATTGCACATTTTATAATTTTTTTTCCTTCAAAATCGTATGTCATTCTTGGAAAACATTAGAGTAAAAGGATATATATATTTCAGAAAATGTCATAATGACAAAAATGTTTGTATGCTCCTTGTTTCAAGATTTATATGTTTTCACTAGCATGTTGAACCAGAAAATTATATGCTTGTTAGTCAGCAAGTGTTCAAATAAATTGTATAAATACTGACTGTTTTGTTATAAATGTGGACCTCAAAAAAATCAACTAAATCTTCATTTTATTCATTATATCTGCTTTATTTTTTATGCACTCAATCATTTTTACTTAAAAATAATTTATTGTGTGTTCTTTAATATATTTCACTTAGAAAATTGCATTTATATCTGGTATGCAATTTAAATCAATATATTTATCTTTTGAATAACTTGCCAATTGTATCAAGTGCTATTTATGAAACAGAATCATTTTCAATGATTCTTCATCATTGAAACTAAATTTCAAATTTGTCAACTCATAAATTTATGTATGTAATTATTTTCTATATTTTCAACTCTCACTATCAATTTGTGTTTTTAATATAGAGATATATGTATATAAATATAGCCACGTATATACTTATAAATGTTATTTTATACATAAATGTATAAGCATATGTATGAGGGCTGTCAGGATAGTACCCAGCCATGTAATATGGAAAATAGAGGCATTTATGGCTGGATTTTTTCTGGACAGCCCTCGTATATATACATTTGCATTGTATTCAAAATAGGTTGACCAGACATAGCATATTAAATTGGACAGAAAACAACAGTACTCTCTCGTTTGAAAGTATGCGTGTGGTCAGACTACTGACACCTTGTATTCAGCCCAGTGAGACAAGGCTGACCACATATACCATTTGAAGTGGGATAGTACCGTTGTTATCTTTCCATTTAAAACAGTATGTTTGGTCAGCCTAATTCAGAAAATATTCTCAACCATGGAGTGTTTAGGCAAAGATAATGTATGCAGAGCCCTATACTCTGTTTGTCAGATTTTAAACTATAATAACTTCTATTATTATTTGAAAAAAAAAAAAAACAAGTTCAGAGAATTTGAGGCTCCTTAAGGCAGTTTGGTGGTAGACACACAGAGAAAAATACCATCTTTTCTTTGGGGCAATTAGAGTTCGATGGTATCTTCTACAGGTTTATTAAGGTATAATTGATGTAGAACAGGGGTGTCAAACTCAATTAAAACACGGGCCATTTGGTGCAACAGGCAAGATTCACGCGGGCCACATCACATTTACAAACATCGCCTGAACGGAATCAGCGCGTTTATACATGCCCACAGGCCCCCAGGAAAGGCACTGGGCCACGTGTATACTCGTCTTCAGTAGTTAAAGGGTTAACAAGGGAATTGTGTGTACGGTATTACCTCGATCTCCCCTAAGCGCTATTTTCTTCATAACAATTTTTTCTATTTTCATTTTATTTCAGAGCATTGTGGGCCACAAAAAATTACCTCGGGCTGCCAGTTTGACACCCCTGATGTAGAATAAACTGCCATATCTAAAGTATGTAATTTGATAAATATTGAAAAAATGATAAATATATATCTATGATATTGTCACCACAATTGAGATAATAAATATATCCATCACTACTAAAATTTTTCTCCTGTTTTTCTGTTATTTCTCTCTCTTCACCACTTCCCCACTCTCAATACACCATTTATATGCTTTCAGTTGCTGTTTATTAGTTTGCATTTGCTAGAAATCTATGTGAATGGGATCATACAGTACATCAGTACATACTTTTTCTTTTTGGTCTGACTTCTTTCATTCAGTGTAATTATTTTGAGGTTTATTCAGACTGTTAAACATAATATTGATTTTTTTTTTAAATTGCTAACTAGCATTTCATTGTATGGGTATATCATAGATAGTTTATCTATTTACCAGGAGAAATTTTCTTTTCTTTTTTATTCAGTTTTGGGCTTTCAAAATAAAGCTGCTATAAAAATTAATGTACAAGCCTAAGAGTGAATTTGTATTCTCATTTCTCTTGTTACTTTCCTGTCTCTCAGGATCACCTCCATGCCCTGTCCAATGTTTGAAAATTGTTGTTTCATACATTTTATGCTTTTTATTATTATTATTTCAGAAAGAATGATAAACTAAAAACAGTTATTCTGTCTTATCTGGAAGTGAGTCCTTATTCCCTATTATTTTGATGAAAGATTCTCCATCAATTATCAGTCCTGGTTTATCTTCCTGCAACAAGTTAAGCTTTGTGAAGGTAGAATACTGTTTTGTTTTGTTCTCAGTTTTGTTTACTAGCATTTTAGTTTCACATAAAATGTTTCTACCATTTATTTGAAATTCCATAAATTCTTCTTGAATTAATATTAATTTGAGAAACAGAAAGCTCATATAACAGAGACTAAAAGAAAAATGGCAATTTATTACTTAACCATGATTCATGAAGTCAAATAGTGATTTATAGATTCAACAATGTTATTCAGGATTCTGACTTATTATGTCTTTCTACTTAACCAGCTTTGATGTATTATACTTTTATCATTGGTCTGTGATGATAAAAGTTCATGAATGAAAGATGGTGACTGTAGTTCTATACCTCAGATGCTCACTTTACCTCATTTAAAGGAAAAATAAAGTTGGGAGAAAAATAAATAAGAGAGACCTTAATTATTGGGCATATCTATTTTTGGCCATCCTCATTGTGTATTAGATAAGAATTTTACAAAAATTGCTTATGGGCATATCACCAATCAAACAGAATATATCTTCCTAGAGTTTCTCAATGTACTTCTCCTTAGATTTGTCTTATTGGGAAGATCTAGTTTATATAACCATCCTTAAGGGTGTGGAGGCTAGGAAATTTCTCACTTTCTAAAACAGGAAAATGGAAGTGAATCAATGGAGAAGAGATTTGGGGTCAAATATTGAGTAACCACATATCAGGGTCTGCCAGTGTATATTTATGCTTATATTTATTTTTTAATAATTGTCTTGATAATTCTTATATATTTATGTTTATATAAACTTCAAAAATGTCTACTTTAAAAAATTTGAAATTTTGTCACAAATGGCTTTATTTCATCTTTTCTTATCTCTGAGTAGTATTCCACTGTATAAATGTACCACAACTTTTTTCTCCAGTCATCTATCAAAGGACACTTGGTTGTTCCGTGATTTGGCCACCTTTAATGGTTCTTTGATGAACACTGGGGTACATATATCTTTGTGAAATAAGATTTTCAGGTTGTCTGGGTAGATACCCAAAAGAGGAAATGCTGGATTATATGGCAATTGTGACAACATGGATGGACCTTGAGACCATCATATTAAGTGAAATAAGTTAGACTCAAAAAACCACAAAACATATTACTTCGCTTATAGATGGAATATAAAACTAAAGGTAACAAAGAAACAAAGACTCCTAGATATAGTCAATAGTTTATGGTTGGGAAAGCTGAGATGGCTCAGCGGGTTAAGTGCTCGCTTTGAAGCCCTGGGACCGAGGATCGAAAACCGGCCCTGGCCCATGCAGACCCACATGCTGAACTGGGGTGTGCCTCCAGTTCAGTTCTTGCCGGGACCTATGTGGGAGGCTACTGGCCCAGTTCCTGCCTTGTGCAGCCCTGTACCACCTGTGGAGTGAAACTATATGGAAAAACTAATGTCAACTATGGAGACTGCTCTGGGCCCTCCCTCTTCTCTCTGTCTCTCTCTGTCTCTGTTTCTCTCTGTCAAAAATCAATAAAATAAATCTTAAAAAATAAATAGTTTATGGTTACGTGAAGGTAAAGGGGGAGGGTGTGGGGAGTAGGAAGAAGGCATCAAATAAATGGTGATGAAAAAATAACGGACTCTGTGTGGTGAGCACATAATGCAATACACAGAAAATGTAATGTAGAATTGTATACCTGGAACCTATTAACTTTTTACCAACCACTGTCACTTCAAAAAAATTGAACAATTAAAATTTTTTTGAGGGGAAGCTGGGATGGCTCAGTGGGCACTCAGTTTGCTGCCCCAGGGACCGAGGATCAAAACCTGGCCCCAGCCCGTGTGAACCCATATGCTGAACTTGGGTGTGCCCCTAGTTTGATTCTCACCAGGGTCTCACCCTGGCCCAGTTCCTGCCCTGAGCAGCCCCGCACCCACCTGTTGAAGAAAACTACGTGGAAAAAACAATGATGTGCAACTATGGAGACTGTTCTGGGCCCTCCCCCTTCTCTCAGTCTCCGTATCTCTCTCACTCTCTTTCTCTCAAAAACAATAAAAATAAATCTTTAAAAATTTTTTTGAACTTTTATTATAATTTTATTAAATTGGTTTAAAAAATTTATTTTTATTGTTTTTGACAGAGAAAGAGAGAGAGAGAGATACAGAGACAGAGAGAAGGGAGAGGGCCCAGAACAGTCTCCATAGTTGCACATCATTGGTTTTTCCACGTAGTTTCACTCAACAGGTGGTTGTGGGGCTGCACAGGGCAGGAACTGGACCGAGGTCTCACCCCAGTGAGAACTGAACTGGGGGCACTCCCCAGTTCAGCATATGAGTCTCCACGGGCCGGGGCCAGGATTCGATCCTCAGTCCCCGGGGCTGCAAAGTGAGCACTTAACCCATTGAACCATCCTGGCTTCCCCTATTAAATTTTTATTAAAATTTCATGTGATTTTTTCAAATTTGTTCATATGTTGTTACATGTTTTTTATTAAGATTTTATTTAAATTTTAATTTCTAGGTACTTACATTTTGGAGTAAAATAATAAATAATTTATTTTCAGCTTATATTAAGTTATTTTACCATTATATTTTAAGTCAAATTAATTTTATTATTGCCTTTGAGATTTATTTTGTAATGTAATCAAATCATCAGTAAGAAGAAACAGTTTCATTTTTTAATAAAATTTTTGTGAGTTTTTAATTAATTTTATTTTATATTTTATTTTTGAGAACCTTAAAAATTGAATACTAATAAAATCATAAAATTATTTTATATAATTGATAAAATTAGTTTTAACATTTAAAATATTATTTCAAATGTTTAATAGCATTAGCATAGTTAAGTACTGAAGTATCCACTGAGCTCCTCTCCATACAGATTTATTCTTCCACTATCCTTGAAATTCTTTGCACTATCATTGTGTATATCTTTTATGTGCCAATGTGTACTAAGTATTATGAGTGTGTCACATGTTGGATACTGCTCTTGGACTTTTGAATTAATTCTGTACCATCTGTAAATCAGCCCATGCCACCCCTCAATTATAAGCCTTTCCAAACAACCCAGTGTAGTGAAAATCAATACATCCTTTCTCTGAAATACTAAATAGTTTATTGCTTGTACTGCTTATATTATCACTCTCCTACACTCCATAATGCTTTCTCAATGTCTCATCCATGATTGGCTTCTTGCAGCCATTGTTTACATTGAAAATCTAAAGGGAATTGTTAAATATAATGGACTGTATGGGATTCTTCTTAGTTGTCATTTTTTCTTTCTTCAATTTTTAGCACAATGGACAAGGAGCTTAATAAATATAATTTTATCCAAGTACCTACTAAATTCAGAAAATAATTCTTTAGGAAGTAAGTGACATGAACATAGCATTACCCTGTGAAAACTATAAAGATTACCTGGCATAGCAGTATACTGTAAATAAAACATATAAAGTAATGTTTTCTGATGAACCTACACAATTCATTTTGACAAATACCCTAAAGAAGAAAGTATGGATTTGTGATATAACAGATGAGGTAGCAGATATAAAAGAAGAGTTGGTTTATTCCACTCTCAAGTAGGTGGTCAAAACAATTTCTTCAGAGCAAGAATACCTGAATATGTTTTGAGAATGACAAATGAATGAGGCAGGAGGTAATAATTCTATGGTAATGAGTAGTGAGGTATAAGCAAATGCTGCTAATTCTACATACATGTCTCCTCATTAACACTTATTTCCTTCCTTACAAAAAGGAGCATTTATAAAATAACCCATGCTTTTTAGAAGTATTTATTACCTACAAATAAAATACATATGTGCTAGAGAACAGAACATGGTCTTCAGAGTATTAGGCTAGAAAAAGAGCTATTGACCAGTATATAAAGGATCTTATATGCCATGAGAAAGGTCTAAGGTATAAATCAGAGTTAAGTAGACACAGGAATATGTGGCAGGGTTTGCATTTTTTGAAAGATAATTGATAGTAACATCAGCAATTTGGTGAATGTGGAAAGGGAAAACTGAGAAACTGATATGAAAAATCATGAGACTGAACCAAAGCTCTAATACAAGTCATGTCACTGGAAAAAGGTGGGAAGGATATGTTTAAAATTTTTTTAATAAGTAAAATTAAAATATTTAATGATTTGGGGAAGCCGGGATGGCTCAGTGGGCTAAGCGCTCACTTTGCAGCACAGGGGATCCAGGATCGAATCCCCAGCCTGCGCAGACCCATGTGCTGAACTGAGGAGTGCCCCCAGTTCAGTTCTCTCTCTGTCTCTGTATCTCTCTCTCTGCATCTCTCTCTCTCTCTCTCTCTCTCTCTCTCTATCTCTCAGAAACAATAAAAAAAAAGAAAGAAAGAAAGAAAAAGAACCCCTCCCCCCAAAAAAAGAAACTCAAAAATATTTAATGATTTACTAGAGGTAGTGGTGATATTTTAGTTGATTCCTTAGAAACAAGCCCCTGAAACTGCATATGTAAGATTATTGTGAAGGGAATATCACTATGGGGAAAGGGAATAAAGACAGTAAGAAGCAATGGGGAAAAGGTGAGCCATGACAATGGTGTCTCCTTGAGTTAGCCTTCTCTTTGGTCAATTAGTTGCTTGTTCCTTTAGGGCAAACAAAAAAGCAACATGTAATACATCTTTAGAAGGTGGAGCAAGAGTCAATTATTTATTCATTAGGTCACAATGTCCATTGATGATGGTTTACTTCATGCCCAGTTAAGTCACCTCCACTCTGGGTTATGTACGCATGGGCACAGAATGGGTTTCTATGACTTCCCACATCAACTGAAATTGCTAGGAGTGTGACACAGGAAATGCTGCAGCATGGTAACAGGAAAAGATACTGCCTTAAAGTAACTCGAATCCACTCAACAGCTGAAATAAGAGGCATGTGAGATAGACCAACAGAATCTGAAGTGGTACAAAAGGAGAAATAAAAACATACAGAATGAATATGGAATGATGAAGTCTCAAAAGTATTAAATTAACATGACGAATTGATGAGTTAAAATGTTTGTTGTTGCATACCTAGAAATAGATATTTACAAAATAAGGTGGTTTTCATATTAATAATAGGTGATATGGCTGTCTTTCAGCAGCTGAGTTGCAGAAAGGAAGCAGGCAATGTAAGATACTTTTTCTACTTTCCAAAGTTGGTATTTTTTTTCTTTTTATTTTTTTCCTCTCTTTCACTAAAGTTGTTTAGGCTTCTAAACAGCCTTTCTAAGAAAAAGGGTGAATCAAGGCTTTCAAATAGTAAAATGTGTCCATGGAGACCTGTTTTCAGACAATATTTAGGATTCTTTTTACCAAAGAAAGTAATCTTTATAGTGGAACTCTAAGTTTAAAAGTTATTTTGCTTTTAGATTCATCTCTGAATGTTGCTATGCTAAAAGAAACTTTAACAAAACAAGAATAAAGCTTTGAAACTTCACACATAGCCACAGGGATACCTTCTTTATGCATTGCCATAGGGACACCCAAGGCTTTAATGCTAAAAAATATAGGCAGCAAATTCCTCTACCCATCATACCATCTGCAGGACATTTAACAACTCTACGCGTGCACACACACACAACAGCCCATGAACAATGTTGACTAATAATGTGGAGATATTTTTTCTTTCCTTAAAGTGTAATTAAAATCAGAAAACTTTGTAATGTGTCCCATGGTTTTCAAATGTTGGGTATTTACTAAGTCAGTATATTCTTGAAATAAAGAATCACAGAAAATTGAAACTAATAGAATGTCCCTGGGTAATTTCCTAATTGTTTAGACTGTGTAAAACCTATACCCCTCAGGCAGTTACTAGGTAAAATCACCTGTCTATTTAACTATCAGTAAATTTAAATTAGAGTATTTACTAGCTACTTTGTTCATTCATGTATAGGGAAACAGAAGAACAAAGCAGACAAAACCATGTATCTTGACAGGAGAGAGGACAGGGCATTTGAGGAAATTAAATTCAGTGCGCAGCATTGTAGTTTGAGGGAATACAGAAATATAACTTTGGAAAATTAGCATAGTCCAAATTATGAAAGATCTTTAGGTTATATGACAATGATTTAAATATCTCCTAAAATCATGGTTTCACCGAACATTTTTAATTATAAGAACCAATCTGACTGCTTATAAGAGAACATGACATAAGGAAACACATTGGACATCAATGTACAATAATCTAGGGTTGGGACACAAGCCTCGATAGAGAGTCTTAATGAAAGAGTGACATATGAGGAGCATCTAGAACACTCCTTCAAAAAATTATCTAAAAGGAATTTCAGAAATAAGCAAAGGCTTTTAGGCATATATGACAAAAGTATTCAAAATCACATAGTTCTTATCTTGAACTAGTGCTATTGACTTTTTAAAATGTAATTCACTACCCCCATCACTGTTATATCACATCCTATTGCGGTAGTTCATAGTGACTACATATTTTACAGATCCTGAGACTATTGGTCAATCATTAGGGCCCAGATTCTGGAGTGTACTACAATTCTATTTTGGCATTAACCACCCAGAGTCAAAGTTAAAGGGCATTGTCTTCAACAAGAATGCTTATACTTCAGACCCCACCTGTACTTTGTGTATCTCCAGGCCACTGTCCAATTGGCTGTAAATTTGGAATTCATATGACTATCTTACCTTCAATACCTCACTATAATAACTCAAAAATAATTTGATAGTATCAACAATTGGCAGAAATACGGAACATGTTGGATTTTCAACTGATGATAGAAATTTACACTTAGATAAATACACTTTTATTTCTTTCCCTTCCCTTCCCTTCCTTTCCCTTCCCTTCCCTTCCCTTCCCTTCCCTTCCCTTCCCTCCCCTTCCCTTCTCTTTCCTTTCTTTCCTCTCCTTTCCTTTCTTTCCTCTCCTTTCCTTTCCATGACATTCTATGACATTCTGTTCTATTTTAAATTTATGCCTGAAAGACTACTATACATCAATGGAAAAAATCTATAGTTATGCACAAGAACATGAATAAATTGAAACAACATAATGTTGGGCAACAGCAACCAGAAAAATAAAATCACATTTGATAGGTATATATAGTAAAACAACAGCAAATCTGTCTTTTATATAATGATTTACATATATTTAGGTGGCATAATTCTCAAAAAATGTAGGGCATACTTATTATAAACATCATGAAAGTGGTTGCCTATATGTTAGAGAACTGTAGGCTATTGGGAAATATTATTCTAAGAACTTCTGGGATATTGTCAATGCATTGTTTCTAGATTACACGGTAGTTTGAAAGCTATTCAATTTTAAATAATTTATCACATTATTTATTAATCATAAGTGGACTGCACCATATGTATACGCATATGCATACTTTAAAACACAATTTTAAGTAACAAATCTATTTTTAGATAGTAAATTAAACAGATATTTCATCCAAGCAGAATAATTGGAGATATTTGTCAAAGGCCTATGCTTGAATTAAAGCACCACAAACTATAATTAACATTTATTGTTCCTAAATATATTACAAACTCTAATAATGTGGAAAGGGATGTAATTTTATTCACAATTTTGTTTCATAGATACTGTATGTAATGTAGTGCAATCAGTAGCAGCACATTTTCTAGGCATTTTATATTTAAAACATAATCCACTTTGTTTAACATAAAATAATGTGGATTTTATAAAATTTGGAGTTTTACCAATGAACAATTATTCCAATATTGTAACTTTTCCATGAATTATTTTAGAATTAAAATTATTTTGATTAGAATACATTTTTTTTTTATATCAGAGCAGATGTTAATCTTTTCAGTCTGGTAAAGTTTCCATTATCGACAGATTTTATTTGTGTGTTATACTTCAATAAAACTGCAACAAATGCTATGGTAAAATATCAGACATATTTCCTCTAAATTTTACTGAGTAAAAATTATCAACTAGAATTAAATTAGATTTAAAGTAATTTGGAAAAGTGTTATTATTCTTTTTTTCACTCAAGTGTTATTCCTGATATAATTTTATACTAGAAAATAAATAACCTATATCATGGTTTCATGCTTCTTTGTGGAGAAGGTTCCACTATAAGAACATTTATGACTCCCCATATCCAACTGTTTTCTTATTTCTGCCCAGGATCAGAACATGTCAAAGAGCAGAGCAACCAATTTGCAGGGCTCCAAATGTCCAAATCTGAAATAATTTCAGTGTTTATATAATAATATTAACAGTATTATATTATAACCCAAAGAATAAAATAAATGTCCACAATTCTATACTGATATAAAATATACACGAATGAATGAACAAATAAAGAAAAGACAAATTCAAATAATGTATGCAGATATACCTTACCACAACTCCTTACCGTTCCACACATGAAAGTGAAGCTCAATATCCTTTATACTTGAGTGTATGTTCCAATATCATATTGTATAATTCCTCATCCAGTTTTAAAATCAGCCATTTTCTCTGAGAAGCCCTGGTTTCTTTTACAGAAGAATTACAGTTAGAAACCAAGATATAGATATTGAGTATTTTTACTTCCATTAGATTGCTCTCTCAACAGACAGAGCTATGATAAATGTTAGTATACTAGCACATATGCACACACATATCTATATTTAGTTTTGTTAAATATGAGTTCCTGCTGATATCTCAAGCTTTATTCCGGTATTACATGGTTCATTCCAGCCTTCCTCTCCTCTTGATTTGTAAGTTACAAATAACCGAGAGACTTGGCTTCCATTATCTGCAGTGTATGCATTTATTTGATCAACCCTAGCAACGTAAAAAAGTAGTTTCAAAATTGTTAACTGATACCCAATGAGAAACAAATTTATCAGAAGCAGAATAGTTGTGATCTCAGTTTCTTTGCTCTTTGGATTTACAGTGTATATTCAAATTTGGTTTTCTGGGTATTGAAATTAAAAAGATGCCAAAAGATTAATGTATCAAAATGACACTACAGTCACTGGGTTTCCACTGGTTATTTGGGAAATTATACCATCAAAAGAATAATAACAATTATATCTTGATACTTAATAACACTTAAACAAGAGAAACACTCTATAAACACATCATATTAAGAGCAAAACTATAAATGGAGATAGAAAAAAGTGGGAAAAGTTTGTCTATACTGAAAAATGCAACATAATATAGAATCTTGAGAAAAGAAAATCACCATTTTGTAATGAATAGTGTACTAATTGATTCAGACAATTAGAACATGAACAATTCAGGCAATTAATAACTTCAATAACTATTGTCAGATAAGATATAAATACTACCTCACACTGTTTCAGTATGAATTCCAAAAGAAATACAATATAAAGTTCAGTATTTCTAGTAAAAGCTGACAAAAACATCTTAACTAAAGGGAATAATCCTAGTTAGACTAAAAAAAAAACTGACATAAAGCCTCAAGGTATGATGCCATAGAAAGTTTATAATGTAGCCTCTCTCATTGTCTTGTCAAATATGTTTTTT